>CM030371.1:32431648-32487363 GCA_003604175.2 Clonorchis sinensis
TGAAAATGGGTGCTGACGCAAATCTGTCGCGCAGCTTAAAACTGATCCTCCCGATTACTTAGGTAGTCAGAGACTCTCATTTGTGTCAAGCCTAGTAAACAGAGTGTAAAATGTTGTGAAATACGTGGACAAAGAAGTCAGTAATTCTTTTTTTCTCATTCATTTGGTTTAACAACACTGCATGATATCTTCCCGGAAGGCTGGAAGATTGAATCCGCAGACAGCTGCTAAAAAATTGCCTGTCATTCAAAAATTTACGCCTTCAAAGTCCTAATGTACACTAAAAAATGATCTGGGTAACTGCGTGTTCTATATAAAACGCCATGTTGAGAGCAAACACTCTGTCATGTAGAAGCAGGGCAGATGCTTTTATTTAAAAGGCGATAAACCATGTTTTGGGATACTTTTCAGTGAATGTAGTTAATGTAGTTGCTTGCGAAAATCGTAGGTACATAGGCGCAGTTGATGTGGTTAGTGTCTGATGCACACTGTTAACAAGTCGGCTTCGGGAGCATTGCTATCCTGGCAGAATCGATTCGCAGTCCCCTAGCTAATGTGTCTTGTTTATAATCTAAACAAACACGTGGCTCAGAAATGCACAGTGGTTGTTTATTCTGCCGCTTTCCTCAGGTGTAACAGTGCATGGCAAATACGCAATCGGATTTTACCTTTAATCCTGTTGTTCAAAAACTGTAGACCACAACGCTGCTTCACCTCATGCATCGATCTGCGAACATTCTTTGTGAACGCCTATCGATCGGGCATGGCGTCTGTGCTGATTGGATGCAGAAAACCAATATTTTAATCGATCATCTATGTTAATTAGATGTGCAGTTGTTTCGCCCCATTTTCTCCGACTGATAACTTTAGATATTCAAATTCCCCTGAAAAGCATGTCGACTATAACTCTTCTGCCGCAAAAAACATTTTCGTGTTAATCGAGACAGCGTGCTGGGTAAAACCGTGTCATCTCAGGCGAGTATGACCTTTTAGTCATTAACGAAAAAGGCCTAAACTGTTGACACGAAAATCATCTGTGTAAATGATACTTCCGCTCCATTCGCTACCCAAACATAGTTATCGTTGTGGACGTAAGTTCTAAATCCGTCACCATTTGATAGATTCAAATACATCGATCAGCACCTTGTTCATACTCAAGGTGCAGAAACATGAAATCTGAAACTCTCACTCTGCTATAGCGATATAAAATCCTCAACACGAGCTCAAAGAACATGTTTTGTAATCCGTTTAGCTATGCAAAAATGCAAGGACAGTTATTGATTGAATGGTGAATTTTATTGGGTCACAGAAGACGGTGGCATCCGCAAATCGGTTAACAATATTAAACACGCTGCTTAAGCCCACCTAGCATCCGAAAATATCTCCTTGGTATATCCTGTGATTTCCTACCCTAGTGCCGCTTTGCATCAAAAACATTATTGTAAAAGTCATTTGAAAGATGACTGAAATTAAATCAATTTCACTCGTTTGTTGACAGGGAGACACAGTTGTAGTTCTTTTTACAAAAACGGCTTTTTTCATACAAATGCTCCTCGGGAGCTGGACAACAATGAAAACCGCTCCAGACAATTGAGGTCAGATCACTTCAGCATATCGGCCCATTTAGTCTTTGTTTGCTTTTGTTTTGGATGAACGATTTAAGTCGGTTGGAAGGGGCTGATGAACATCGCTTCTGCTGGTAACGACGGCGTTTTGGGTTTGGTTTCAAATACTTCTGACATTTTGCTAATAAATCTACGTAGTCTGTTTCGAGCCATAATTAGTCTAGTTGACGAACAAATAGTAGTGCGTGAGATGTGCGTTTTGTGGGGGGCGACGCTTACAACCACGAAAATATTTGTTGCAATTCGTTTGACGAATCTGCGCAACTGACAATACTGTGCTCATCTGTTTTACGTGCTTCTTCAGTTGTCGAGAAATTATTTATGGAACAACTTTCACTGCAAACTAACGTGATTGAAAGGTTTCTGAAGATTGTAGTTTTTCTATGGGTTTCTTTACAGCGCATTTCACTTATGACTTTTCTTGGGAATGTAACCTCCCCGTGGCTTTTTACTGCTGGATGTCCAAGCAGTTACCATCCAGTTTATGGGCAGAACTCTCGGCAGCATTCAGATTCTATGCCATCAAAGTCATGTGAATCGGGTATGGAGCTTTAGGCACTTGTCTGTGTGTGTGTGTGTGGGGGGGCTTTGCTGGCGTAAGTTGAAACGAGCAGGATGCCTTGATTCAGTCTAACAGGAATTCTACTCCAGCACGACCTAGTGTTCTATATCTGTTGGGGACATCTTCTCGAAGTCAACGCTTTTGTTTAAGTGTACGAAACAAGTGAGGTCAAGTTGTGCGCAACGTTCGGGACAAGAACGAGTTCAAATGCCTCTCTAGTTGACGTTTGTAGAACAATAACCTTTCAACTGAACTTTTCCCTTCCGTAGTTGTCCATATGAAACCCATGTGACCAAGATCACTTGAGCGGTTCACTACGACTGAGTGTTGTCAGGAGAGGGTTAGGCCCCACGAAACAAATATCCAGTTTCCGCACACCCTCTACTGAAGTAACCCGCGTTGTGTTCATCCAAAAGAAAGATTTGCTAGTCACACAACGATTCATAAGCTCAGTTCACTTCGGTGAAAGTGTGGCAGTGATGACGGGGATAACAACCACCATTATTGTATACAAATTTTGTAAAGTACAAAGTCACCTGAAGTCCTACGATTTTATCTTTTGTGGCAAGTTTCAGTATTGTATTAGGAAGCGCACTACCCCCGATGATTGAATTATTTAAAAGTATTTAAAATTATTTTAAGATTAATTTATTTCAAATTATTTTAAAATTATTTTAAAAAAATATTTGTATGGATGGATCACACGTGATAAAACCATCCCACGAGTAGACTCGTTAGGGTGAATTATGCTCAAACGCCATTTTGTTACTTGTCACCTTTGAACCGATAAGAGTTTGTGCAATGTTTTAATCGAGTTATTTTCCCGTGTTCGGTAGGAGACACCACGGAAGTGTTCACATCAGCTCGAAGTGTATCCAACGACGCTAGTTTAGTCATCCTTTTGATGGTAGAGTTTTGTCCCAATCTTGGCTATGAGTCAAGATTCTTGGAACGTGACAGCAACTGATACTGAACTCCCGAAAAATTAAGGCCAGAATTTTACCCTATTTCAGTGAATTTTGCCAATGAATTTCGCCCCGAGAGTTTCCTAACCTTCCTGTTGAAGCCATATTCGGTAGGCAGTGACGCCCAGCACATACACGTCTATACACACGTACTCCATAGATATGATCACAAGGGCTTGATCAGAAGCAAATTGCCAAGCTCGGTGGACAGACCAAGGGCCACGTGACCAAAAATCAATAAACGCGCCTGAGCTACTAGTGTTTCGATAGATTACCAAGGCACATTATCCACCTTGGATTTGTTAGTGGGAACAGGGTCAAGGTCATCATATGGGATAGCTGAGCAGCGGATTGGCAATACTGACCAAGGTCATTCAATCTAGACAGAATTTTAACACTGGACTAGCCTAATGCGTATACCACAAGATTGTCTGTGTTCCAAATTACTGGTGCTTTCAGTGGTTTTCTGGTGGGGAGCAGGGAATTTCTCCTATTATGGAGTGAAGCAATTCTACCGGGAAAGAGATGCTTCTTGGTCGAGGATAGCTTAGTTGGGGGATTGTTTTAGGGTTGCGCTGGAAATAGAGTTTTTTCCAGCCTGCCCATCATCAAGTCAGCTGCGAGCGGGTCGATGGAAGAGTAATATCCGTATTTGAACAATAGCAACGTTCGCGAACTACACTCACACCTTATTGAGGATGAATAGTCTCGCATTTTGTGGTTGGTGCCAATAAACCGAAAACGATCTCAGTGAGAGCACTTTGCGAGTTATAGCCTAAATACTTCTTTGCTGGTGAAAGGAAGAAGGCCTTCGCTGCGGAGTTGTCTATTTGAGAACGCCAACTGAACAGTTACAGACTATTGAACAGGGGAGCAAAACTCTGATATGCATCTTGTTAACAAAACTGAGTATCCATCTTCTCCTCGAACGCGTCTTCCTGAACTTTTCTGGATATCCATTGACTCTTACTCAAATGCAGGCAAATGCTACAAAGGAACTCCACAAATTCCGTAATATGGATATGCACTGCTGATGAGCTCTAATAAGAGCGAAACTCGAGTCCAGTGCTTCCCTTTGGTGTGGACTCATCGGAATAATTACGCCAGAACAGGAGGACGACCGTTCAAACGAGAGTGGTGTGAATATGAACAAAATACCTATCCCGCAAAACCCCACAACTGCAACATAGAGATGGGTCAATTTACCATTAACAATTTTCTCCTCTGAACCGCTTGATTGACCACTAAGACTGCATTTTTTTCATTTGGCTAAATCCAAAGAACCGGTAACGGAGCAGACCATGCTCACTGAATATTCTTCACGTTTCTTATGCTGGCTTTCAGGTGGTGTGAGTCTCGGTTCAACCAGACGTCTTTCACGAGTGATTCATCACATTTTTTGTCCATATGTATTTTAAATCGAAAGCGGACTAAATTAGCTGTTGGTATGATGATATTCGGAGAGGTTTACACACTTAAAGGATTCTGTGTTCCATTAGAAGCACCCAACAACAGTAGCGCCTACTACTAGAAGCAACTTCTCCATTTCTTTCGTTTGTTTTGAATACTGCCCAGGAAAATCACTTTGTTTGGCTAACTGGTTTTGGACAAAGTTGTTCTGTTGCTCCTCCTATCCTTGTATATCAGGATTTTCCTCAACCTTTATACTGATGCACCACTTACACTTTTGAACTGATTTGTTTTTCTCATGGGTCTTAGCTTTCAGTGGGTCAAAGTACTGAAAACAAGGGAATAACAAACCGACCTGTATACATCCAGTAAGAGTCGTAACTGCCAGCTATCTTTGGGTGTCTCGGATAGGGCGCTCAGTAATCAAAACGATGTCTGATGGGGTTGGGTCGTTCAAACACACCTGAGTCAATAAGCCAATTACTCATTTCCGTCTGGTAAGTGTTGTTAGCATTTTAGTCACTGCTTACTGTACGTGAGCTGACCCGTCCTCTTGAAATCTAACTGAAGTTGGGGAACTTTCCCATTTTGTTTCGTGAGCATAGTGTTTGAGGCAACCGACAGAGCTCTAGCTCGCAATTGGTTGATGCACATATTTAAAAATAGGTCAGATGGCTCTGGAGGAACGAAAAGGACTATGCTATCACTTCAGAAAAGAATAAATGTAGTGTACTTGAATGATGAAACACTACTCATAAGGTTGCTGAAAACTGTTCGACAGCCCACAGTCGGCTTCGTCCTTCCTCGGGTTCATCAGGTAGATGTAGTCCCCTGCCTTATGTTTTACTAAGGTCTACTTAACCCAAATTTCACGCGATTCGCGAAATGCACTCATTTACACTCTAGTTTGGTTTTAAAGAGCGACCCAACTGAATTCCAAATGAATATCGTGTTTCTGTTATTCTCAGCTAAACATGCTACACAACGACCGCCTCCTGCTTCCGCTCGGACAATATACGAGATACTGTAGTATATTTTATTGTCGGAACACTACTCAACGTCTCGCGCGCCGTCAAGAAGTTTAAAGCCACCTTATAAGTGGTGTGATCCATCAGGAAAGTATACTGCGATATCTCGAATATCGTACCAAATGAAACATGAGGTATTCCTTGTATAACACGTTCAACCAAAATCGAGAGGTTTAGATGCAATGCGGCTAAGTCTTCCGTTAAAACCTGAAAATTGCGAAGAATTTCAACAAATTACTTCAAAATCATCCTAATTGTGCATGTGTGTACGATTTTGGGTGAGGTGTCACATCGAATATCGCCATAAGACATCGGGTTTTCTTTCTTAAGCGGACGAACAGAAAATTTCTTGACGCAACACACTACTTCTGCGGTTGCTGAAAACAAGAATTGTTGTCGGTACACAAGCGTACTAAAAGCGATTAACTTTTAACTTCCACAACGGTAGTTCATAATGCCTACCTAATTGAGCTCAAAAATGACATAAGCTGCTTTGGATGAGGAAAATGTACTGAGTTCTCGTAGTTGGTGGAAGCACTTTTGGCCAAATTTCACTGTAGGGTAAACATTAGAACACGAGTTAGAGCAAGCTGATTTAGTCAGTTCGCGGTTTACCGATTTTCTACGGTGTTTATTGGCTCATTCATAGACCTCGTGGTTTACGGAAGATGTTTATAACCGTCAATACTAAAGACGAGGTTATCAGTGGGCATGTTCTGCCCCAGTATGGCACTCACTGGGCTAGATGGCCCAATGGTCAGAACGCGAATTTACTGACCGGAAGGTCTGTGGTTAAAACCCGACCTCTGCCCTTCGACTTTTCCTGTCTAGGCTTGGGCAACCTGGCAGTACCCCAACCCTCGTGCATCCTTCTGGTAGTTAGGCACCGAAAGGGTGCCACAAATGAACGACATGGTGCTCGCTGGAAGTAAACTACACTGCACCCTCTGTATACTGTCATTTTTTATAAAAGCGGTTCCAGTCTTCATCCTAGTGGACGTGCGCAAATGATTTTCACATAGTACCCCTCATTGTATCATCCGGCCCGATAGCAACTTTCGCAATATTTGCGTTGTTGACACAACTAGGCCTTTGGCTGTGATTGGCTGCTGTCACACCTTGGAAGGTTGAAGTGGCCAGGCTGGATGGAGCTTGTTTACTGAGACATTCAATTTACAGTAAAAAACTAGGTGAGGTTGGGTCTGGAACGATACTGCAGCAAACAAACCAACAATCTGTGGTCCTTCTAACATTCGTGAATGAACTGCACCATTTTTATTGGTGCAGTGATTTGAGAATCCGTCGGTTTGTTTGTGATTAGGTGACTGATTTACACTCACTCATATGGCGACCTCCGTTGGCACATGTTACGACGGCATTGCACACAGTGGTCCGAGCTGTTGGTGCAGATGGGCAAGGTGGCAGTGAGTGATCGATAGACCTATACTAAACTACCACAGCTAGCCTACTAGACGTCCTGTGAACACGCACAGTCGTGTGAAGCGATGTGCTTCCGAAGAGCATCCATTGTTACTGGCTCCATACAGTTCTGGGCTGTTCGAAAAGTACACCGGATATTTGTGTCACTCTTCTGGATGACAATCCAAAGTTCAAATATCTTTCTACATGAGTGAAACTACTCATAAGTTTTCCGAAACGTATTCAACAGCCCACGATCGGTTTCGCTCTTTTTGAGGTAAACCGGTCTATTTTCCGTCAAACTTAGGTTCTACTTGAACCCAAATTGTACGTCTTCACTTCGAAAAACAATATGTGTATGGAATTCCCAAGTCGTGGACCGGCGGCTGTTTGGAAGGTGCACTTGATGGGACTCGAACCTGGATCTGCGATGATGACCGCCAGGCTAGCTTCGCTACAGTGCCTGAACTCGTGAATTCAGAGATACAGAAAGATCAGAAATTTATATCACTTTGAGAAAGTAATGCTGATGATTCGGAAAATGACGGGCGATGTTATGGACAGGGCGAAATATATCATCCTCATCATCATCATCATCATCAGCATCATCATCATCATCATCATCATCATCATCATCATCATCATCTTCATCATCATCATCTTCATCATCGTCATCATCGTCATCTTCATCATCACCATCATCATCATCATCATCATCATCATCATCATCACGTCATCATTCATCATGGACAGCATGATATCAGTGTTCAAGTCTGATGCTTTGCCATCGTAGTTCGTGGTTGTATGTGGGCTAGTATTTTCCAGGGCACCCACATATGGAAAGGAGTACGACTAGGGTCCTCAACCAAAGCCTTTGGGACAAAGGCCTGAACACAAGGCAGCGGTGGTTAGCTGGAAACGCAAGTACATTACCATTTTTATGGAACACATCGCCATACATGTTCTGACCCCCAACCTGGAGGACCAGGAGACCGTGTTCGTCAGACCTCTAGCCATTGACCAACCTGGTATGAGAGACTCTGTGAGTGTCACGCGAATACCCCTCAATTTTCCTCAATTGGCTGCAGAGGTTCACAAACCACCATACCACGGTAAGGTTCAGCCTCTTCGTGACTGACCAGCACCATGGGTTCGCCCTCTCAAAACAGTGGGAAAGCCCCGACAACTGTAACATGGAGGATCCTCTCATACAACCAGACTTATGACGCACCGAGCTGGAATCTAGAGTGCAATCTTAAACCCCAACTTCACGTCTTTTCTGTGCTTAAGCAGTGTCGAGGAGAACGCTACTCGGTATGGTGAGACGGGGAGACGAAACCACCGTGGTCATCGTGGGAACGAAATCTTGCAAGGGCTAAGGGTCCTATCGAAAGTAAACATCGCTCAATCTGCGTCTACCAAATCCCCTCTGCAGAGTATCCCGCCGAATACATAAGCCAGACAGATCCAAGTGCGAAACACCGAGTACAAAGGAAGTGTGCGTGAATTTGGAAGACCTGGATGCACCGGATACAGGCGGTGCACTTCACGCACTTGAGTCGAAGCATTAACTAAGCTCCTGTGACACCCGTATCCTCGTGTCACGGTTCAAGACAAACGTGAAACAGACGTGCGCTGATGCTCTAGAGATCAGCATACAACCGAGCTGCATCAACCTTAATGATGTAGCCAGCATCCCGTCCGTATGGCTTGGACTTACTGCACATCTTACTAGGCACAATGGCCAGAGGTCAAGCAGGAATCTCAACCACTTTGCGTCACAACCAGCATTGCAACAAACGGAGGCCCATCCTAAAGTACACGCATACAATCCAAACAAAGCTAAAATGCACCCACGCGCGCTGGTTGCACCTGACTGCCAACGGGGCTCAGGAACACGTCTATCAGAAGACATGATAGATGACCCTGATAACGCTGCACCTGACTCATATCCAATTGATTGTAGAAGTCCTTGAAAAACGGTTGGCCACGGGAACCGAAAATTCCGAATATAAAATCTCATTCCACCACGGTGCTTTCTGGATTTAAACTTTCCTCATTATACACCACATGGTACTCAATCTGTTTAACAATGTATGAGCCGAGTTCGGCCCAATAACTCCTAAACCTTACAATAAGACTGATGGTCGACTTCATATTTGTGTGCGATCAGGACCTACTCATAAAGTTTTAGTAGTCAGATATTTAAGGATATTTAAAGACATTTAAAGATAAATTTGGTGCTCGCATGAAAAGGGGTGACTGAAAAAAGACTGTAGTTTGAAAATACACCTCCATTACTCGTCTCGAATAACATCACCATCCTGGATGCGCATCATTTGATGGGCAACAAGATGTTTTGTTTTCACACCATGAATACCAAGCCGTGTAAATGAAAGAGGTGCAGGAGCGTGCATGGAGGTGCAGGTGCGTGAATGCACTCAGAGTATTTCATGGTTTTCTGATCACCTTGATCGTCGTTTCGTCATAGTTCCGCAGCAAAGGGAGGAGAATTCAGCTTTCTGGGAGAGGAGGTAGAGGAACCAAGGTCGACAAGAGCTGGAGACCCAACATGTGAAGGCACTTACCAGTAGAACATTGACAGTGAGTCGGGTTCATCTGAAGCACAAGTCGCTGGAGGTCCCGGTTGCTAATAAGTATATCTTGCAAGTGGTTTTGTGCTCGTTGAATTCGCCACTGATGGAAAATGGTCAATCAGGAACTGTGTGCTTTGGGAGTATCAGAAAAATTCTACACTGGAAAAAGACTAACTTAATTCGAAGATAACCGGTTTTATTCGTAATGCACTACTCATAAGGTTGCTGAAAATTCTTCGACAGCCCACGACTGGTTTCGCCCTTGTTGAGGCTCATCAGGTAGGCGCAGTTAAGCCCGTTGGTTATTTTTGTCCAAAGGACTCCAAATTCAGAGAATAGCAACAGCATACGGCGAGGATAAATGCAGCAACAATTTCACATTCTGAAGAAACCGAAGGGCACCATGGTCATTGCCTACAGTGTTTGCAAGCAACGAATCCGTATGCGAGCCCCGTTAACCATGACAGGTCGACTATGGATGGAACACTGCTCGGACAGCATTTACGGTGCGTCCGAAACCTGTATGAAGCCTTGGATAACGTCCGACAGCCTCACCGACTGTATCAGATAGACAGATTGTCGGGCGTGAGGAATACGAACTATGATTGTCTACAAGCAGCTCGATGCAGCAGTCCAAGTTACTACTCAGATGTGATACGACGGTTAGAATAGGAGAAGTCTTTCGTCACCTTTGACTGCTCAAAAAAGAACTTGTTTTGCTGGCACGGTGATGGTTCACTGCCGTCACTGCAGCGGCCCATAACAGATAAGTAGGTTCGATAATTTCTGTGGGAATACCGACGCTCCGGCAGTTTACACGAAGGAGTCAGGTTGGCCTTCTGGGGATTCAGGATATTTAGAGTTATCATGGGGATTCTGCGGGGCGTATACGAATGCCAGCAAACCCTATTTCGGATGACATAAACCGTGCGGTTTTCATAACTGTTTTATACATGCCATTAACGCCGCACGAAGCAGCCCAACAGCGTGATGGCTTAACTATAACCGTTGTGTTTGGTCGCAATAGTATGACCCTCCCCCATTCCACAGACGAAATACACTCGAACATGGGATTAGCTATTCTGGCCTGGGTGGGTCGTTCAGCTGTAGCACCATTTCGGTGCCTAACTGCCATGCCGCCCGAGGGAAGCACGAGGGCTAAGATACTGCCAGGTTTCCCAAGCCTAGACAGGGGAATTCGAGAGGCAGAGGCCGGGTTCGAACCACGGACCTTCCGGTCAGTAGATTCGCGCTCTAACCACTTGAGCCATCTCACCTGGGTGGATAAGCTGAGGACAGCACTGAGTTCCATGAATGTTCTAAATATTTTTTGCAATGATGCAGCTGCGAAAATGGGCCAAGAAGTCAACAACTGTGAACATACTGGTAGTATGGGAAGGCTACACAGACGACAGGAAGACGAGACAACCAGTCAGGTCCTGTTGTGTAAGCAAACCGCTGGCGGCCGTTTCAAAATTCCGCTTCACATAGCGATACACAAACACTCAGGGTTTTTTGATTAACCGGATGCGGTTTACAGTTCAGATCCCTTCACAGTAGCCATTTTTTACCTGGGAAGTAGGGACAAACACTAATCACACTCATTAGTCCATCAGAGGCTCGTGAACTCCGAACTTTGCACTATTGCTCTGATCTCGTGCCGACATTCCAGCCGGCCAGCAGGAAGTCGCGTCCACTTGGTTCCGTCTGAAAATCCCACTGGATCAGTCGCATAAAGCCGTGGGCTACCGAGGAGTTTTCAGCAACCTTATGAGTAGTGTATTACATCTATGCATGTTGTCATCTTACCCATAGAACGTATTCTCTCCCGCCTCTTTTATTGGTGATACTATGCTGATGAAACTACAGTTGATCTTGTTAATCACAGTTGCAAAGCTCAAATATTTCTTGACGTGGCCCATGAACGGTCTTAAAATCAGAATTTGTTCTGTGATGCTTGTTGGTGACTTTTCATTGTCTTCCCATAAAAGACGATTGGATAGTTCAGCCTTTAGCCACCTAGTTAGTGCATTATGACACATAAGGACAAAACACGTTCCATTGGGGCCAGAACGTTACGTATCACTTTTCGCTGAAGCAACAAGATAGTAGTCTGGTAGTAATGATAACCGGTGGTTTGTTTACTGAGCTGAGTACCAGTCGCGATGACATCATCAGTGAGTTGCGGGTAAAACTGCACAAACTGATATGGGGTCTTCTCATCCAGATGGACCTTGACCGACCATAGATTGTTTGAGTGAGCATCCCTGTTGGCCTATTGGCTGACCTGGCTTCTGACTTGTGGGTGTCCGGATAAACTTGAGACTTGACCTGTGAAATGGCTGTCCCATGTGGGAAGCGATCACTAGAGCATCTTTGCTATACGATAACGGATTTTCTTTAGCTATCTGGTAGCCATTGTCCTCACAGCGTTGCATGATTTAATGTCTGTCACGAATGTGGTGCCAACAAGCGCTGCGGGTAGGCGGAGGTGAATGTGTTTTTTTAAGTATAAAGAAAGAGGCATGAAAATGATTGTGAACTATTGATCCAGGAGGGATAAGTCGTAAAATTTAGTAGTTCTACTTTAAGGCTGTTTTATTTTTACGGAAAATCACTAGCACCATAAATCTCATGAATCTACGGGATGCTTAAAGTAAGCGACCTTCCGACTGATAGCTGTGGGCAATACCGTTGGGGGGTGAGTGGCGATCAGTAATGCAATCAACTCTGACTTCGGCTGGATATGGTGAAATTTACTCAGTCCACATCATGTGGTCACGTACTGACTGGTCACTTGAGAGGCAACTTCTTATGTACAAGTGGCACGCAGCTTGGGAAATGTTCTCTTTTCTGAGCATGCTGATTACAGTTTGTCGGCAGTAGGAAATTTTGAAGTTGTAATCAGGAATTCGTCCTTCAAACGGAGCTTGTCTGAACTGTCTTCACTTGAGGAATGAGTCAGTTGTGCCGACATTGCAAATCAACCACTCGCAGTGGGATGAAACACCTGTAGAGTGCTGATCGACTTTTCAACACAGGTTGATCACACCTACATCTCGATCAAAATGCTCAAAATCTCCCCTCTGCTACAATCAAACGTGAGCCTGAAAGTGGAGCTGTTCGTGTTCATAGTTATACACATATGGAGATGCTTACGAAATCAAAGCCGGACTACTCTGCCAATACAACCAGGACAGAGAAGGACTGCGCTTTTGGATAGCAAAAAAGTCGCGGAAATGAATGCAAGACATTTATGGTAGCCTGTAAACACGTTGAGAAGAACCATATCAACCCTATCAACCCTATGCAATGATCTACAAACTTCAAGGTTTTGACTGTGACAAACAGTATGCTTGCCAAACTGTGAGAAAACTTGCTACCAGAATACACAACCACAAGCTTGTCGGCAGAAGACATGACCCAATGTCACTTGTTTGAATTCACGAGTAAAGAGAAGGACATCAGTTCAATTGGGACAATGTTTAAATACTGGCTCACGTGAGAAAAAAACAGGAGCGGGAGTTTGCCGAGGCTTGGTAGTTCACACAAAAATCAATCAAGGAATACATCGATTTCGACCAAGCCGCTACGACTGAAAGAATTGCACGGTTACGATACTCTGAACCAAATGAACCAATCACAGTAAAGAGCTCTGAACGATTCAACGAGAACAACACATCTGTGAGGTGAGTTTATCTAGCAGACTACTGTCGCCAGACAATATATAAGGTACGATAAAACTGGTCAAATTACAAATATCACTTACAGTGGGATTCCTAAATAAGTCCTACCTGATGTTCGCTGGTTGAAGAAAAAAACTATTATACACTGCATTTTAACCCCCTTCTGGCTCAGGAAAGTATATGAAGTGAATTCTCCCAGCAACTATGCTATCCTCATTAGAGTGTTATACACTGCATTTTAACCCCCTTCTGGCTCAGGAAAGTATATGAAGTGAATTCTCCCAGCAACTATGCTATCCTCATTAGAGTGTTTTTTTTAAACCGGTCAAGAGACCACTAGATTGACCAAACTGGCATGTGGCAACTCTAGGCTGGGAAGGGTATTCGGGGTTGAAATCATCCACTCCAAGTTTGCCAGTGCGATTCAAGCGTGCGCGGGATGAGCTATGCACGATCTATGAAAGTGCCTTGAGTTGGCGCAATGTGGAGGCATCATCATACTCCCCATGAGGTGTTGTTCGAAAGACCTGGGGTGGCGGTTCCACAAGTAACCTTCTGTAGGATGACTGAAATCACACTAATTGTAGTCATTGGTAACTATGACTATGAAAATCGGAACTAACTACCGTTGAACTCAGGCTTCCTGGCACATCTCTTAAAAACGGTCTTGAGCACTGACCACCAGTTTTTGCGGAAATCTGAGATGTTAAGCTTAGTAGGCACTTTAAGGAACCAGTGAAATTAAAGCAAGTTTCTGAAAACCATGACCCACTAGAGGCAAAAAACGACTGTCAGCCCAAAATAAGGTCAGCAGCGAATGTTATTCCTAAAGTGTATGCAATGACAACAGTCTGGAAATTCCGACGCCATCTAGACGCGACGTTAACAACAGGCGTTCGGCAGCTACTGAATCATGACTGGCTGTCAGGCTCACAATTCAGACCAATCAGAGCTGGTGTGGACGCTGAACCGGCAAGCGGCCCATTGTTTTGACCAATAACATGCGAGTTGCTGTTTGTAGCGGTCGTAGCAGCACCTAACTGGCGCAAAATTCCGCTTAACAGCCTGGTGGTGACGCTGAAACTAAAACCGGTTATCCCAAGTCTGATGAGTTTTCAGTTGAAGTTGAATGTAGATGGAGCAAACAATCAATTCGAACCCGACTGGAAATGCGTAGACAGGCCAAGATCTCAAGTGGCTGCGGACGCGTACGTCATCAAATCAGCCAGACACTCAATAAAATGAATGCAAATAAAGCTGGAAAGAAATAAGGTGAAAAGTCCCACTATGTTCTATGATACGGAAATAACATGGATGTCCAGGACTTCGTTCCAGTCAAATTAACAAAGCATATTGTCCCCCCTATACAGTTTCCGAAACGTTGAATACCTCAACTCGTTTGCCTGTCTACGTCTGTTCGTTTAGTAGTACGATCCATTCTGTTTTCTTTGCAAAACTAGATGGCTTTAATTGTTACCTCTGTGAGGAATGCCCAATACCAATGGTACCCGGAAGAACACCCACGATACCGTGTATTTCTCAGTGCGTGGTAAGTTGGTTGCAGGTTGTAATTCACCTGTGTCCGTGTGGATTGACTTATTGCGTGAATAGCATCCATTTAGGCGATTGGTGAACCTGTCCAAATTCGAACCACATTCACTGTACACCATACTCCACTAAAACGCTAATGTACGCGGTTATTACGAAGAGTCGAGTAAATATCTGTTCATGTTCTCTTAACTAACAGCCAAATGCGTGTTTGTCAAGGCAGATGGTTATAGGAGAAAATTCACAGTATGAAAACTCCCCATGAAGAAACTGACCTCAGCCAATCCAGACAGACTAGCTACTACTCACAAGTAACATACTACTCAGCGAAACCAGGCTCGGACGTGTGGCATTGGTGGAAGAGGAACATTCTACTGATTTGTGCATACTGATAGGAGGCCCAATGCCGCTTTTTGGCTTTCTCTCGCACAGTGTGGTTCAAAAACTTGTTAATTAAAAGGAGTAACTCCACTTCTGTTCGGAAACAGCTTGAAGTTGCGTGACCACACATGACGGGCGGACTCAATCCCACCTTTGTGTGAAACAGGGCAACAGTCCTTCAGGTTCATGATCGATGAACCACCACTCGACAATAGTTTCCAGTTTCGGGCAGTTGCAGGTCTGTAGAATTTGTGTTCACATAACGTCCGTTGGAAAAGTCTTCTACCTGTCCTGGGACAATTATCCCGGTTTGCACAAACCAGCCACACCACCCAGGTATGGAGCGGTAGTAATTCGGTCAGCCTGAATAGCAGGCGTCCGGGTTCAAATCCGAACACAGTCGAAGGTATGCAAAAAACAAGCTATTCTCAACACTTTTCTTAGTTGTCACTGCCGAAATATAGGTAGCTCGGGTGAATTTACTGGTAGTTGGTCAGATGGCAGTTGATCAGTCCACCGATCTTGGCAATTGGCTTGCAAACGGTTCGTCCTCAGTCGAGGAGACATCGTCAGTGCGCAGTTGAGTAGGTGCTTCCTGTGCCTATTTGCATTTATATAGTTTTTGAAGAGTATCTAATAGAAGCCGCCGTCACAACCAACCAGATTCAAAGAAGGAAGACCACAACGCAACACAAACCGGGGACGGGCCCATTGCAAACGGACCTGAAGCGATCCAACAAACCCATGGAATAGGAGGTATACAGACCACAACGCATTAAAAATCACGATCGGTCCAATAATAATACAACAAAGGGTATACACCAATTAGCCAATGACATGACAGGATATTAGCTACTCTTCAGAAACTATACAAAAGCAAGCAGAAGTGGAAGAATTACCAACTGATGATGTCCCCTCATATGGTGGCGAAACTTTTGCAAGCCGATCGGCAAGCTGGACGAACAGATCAGGTGTTACCAATAAACACTCGAAATACTAACAGTTGGACATGTTGTCTTAGTGTTGAGAAGCTTGAAGAGAATTCGACAAATTGGTTCCTGTAGAATGCACATTTGGCAGTGCTTCTAAAGGTGAGGACACTAATTAGATGAACGGGCTCGTGTAACCTTTGCCCCACCTGGTGGAAAGTCCATTCCTCACCCCGAAACACAAGCCGTCTATATCTGAACAAAAATTACGTTGGAGGCGATGTTACACCGAATGTGTAACACAAGATGTTTTAGGGATCGCTTGGTCCGGCCCTCCTTTACCTTGAAAAGCAATTGTGCACAGTGATTTGGTTCGATTTATTTTTCATATTCCAAACATTCGGTTTGCGCTTTGAAAGGCTTCTTTCCGAGGACTAGTGACCTTGTTCTGACTGGTCAATTCCTGATTTCGGTTGCGTCGTGGTACGTCTTTCTTTCATTGGATTAGTTTTAGCGAAGGTTTTTATTTATACTTTTTTCATTTGATCGGCCCGCCCTCGGTGTTTATCACCTTTTTGCAAATTACAATGGCTTACCGCGCTTCTGTGTTTGTATTGACTGCTTTCCTTGTGCTGGAAAGTTTCGTTTTTGATAGGTTATTCAGCTGTTCCTTGGTGTTCTGGAACTTTTCATTCTTTGTGCGGTTTTCTGTTGTGACTTCGGTTGAATGTACAGGGTGTCTCATAATAGACACAAAAAATAATACCCATGTTAAAACTTCGACACCAATTTAACATCTATCAGTTTTTATGTAAACATACGCTTATTATGGAGGTTTACTGTAATAAACTGGTATTACAAAATATGTTGAAAAAAACCGCCCCTTTCTTCTATAACAAATTGGAGGCGGTATGAGATGTGAGACACAGCATGTTTAACTTCTTCAAGCGTCACTCGTGCACACTCCTCTTCAATTCTTGCTCTTAACTCCACCAAATTCTTCGGTTTATTTTCATGATATACGCGACCCTTGATCATTCCCCAAAACCAATAATTCAGAGGTGTGAGATCAAGTGACCTTGCGGGCCAAAAGTTTGGAAGTCCACGAGCAATGACTCTCTCATCAGAAAATTGCTCTCGGAGCTAAGTTCTCACTTGGTTTGAGTAGTGTGGTGGAGCGCCGCCTTGTTGAAAGACGGTCGATGACTTCTTGTGCTGCTTGAGTTGCGGGATAACATGCATCTGCAGCATATGGAGGTAACTGTCGCCGGAAAACGTAGCATCAAAGAAAAATGGACGCAGGAGACACTTTGAGGAGAATTCCATCCACACACAGAGATGAGGGGAATGGAGATTATGAGTGAGGTACTCGTGAGGAGCTTCACGGGACCATATCACGCAATTGTGCTTGTTGAGTATGCCATCCACAGAAAAATTTGCTTCATCGCTCCATAAAATGATGGGAACGATTTCTTCATTGTCCGGCAGCCAGTTAGCGAACGTGACACGTTGCTCCTTGTCTTCTTCCGTGATGTTTTGTAATAAAGTGAAATTATACGGGTAGAGACGAAGGTGGCTTCTCATAATACGATGCACGCTGGCGCGGGGAATGTCGGTCAACTGAGACACCTGAGTTATTGACGAAGATGCCATGGTGCTCTGGGACTGAAGTTGCTCGACGGCATTCTGTACAATGGGCGCTCTTTCATCACTCAGAGACTTTCTCCCTTTGCCAGGTAAAACCAATTCAGATCCAGTGGACTCAAATTTCGCAATCAAGCGTGTAATGGTCAACACGGTGAAAGGATCTTTGATGAGACCGTGTTTGGTTTTGTAACAACGAAGTGCAGCGGTGGCGCAGCAACCTTATGAGTAGTGCATTACGCATATACATTGATCAGGCTTGTTTTGTGGCAAGTTTTTGTTCATATAGTCTGGTAGGAAGTCTTCCTACTGTCTGTCCCTTGTAGTGTTCGATACACTGTCTTTGCGGATGGAAAAACTTTGCGCGCCCATGGCGGATTCACTTGGATTTTGTGAATCGTTAGGTTCATCGGGCAAACAAATGTCCGATGATGAGTATAAGGTTAGGGAAAGACCTGGACAGTCGGGGAACAGTTTTGTCATCGGTGGGGCCCATCAGGAAAACCACAGTGCCCAAATCCTCATCAAGTTATTTCGTAAATGAACTCCAGATTGTACGTATGCTACGAGAAGCGCTCATTTGAAAATAAAATTGATGCTCACGAGACACTTGGCTGATGAGCTACTCAACTTGTCGCTTAAAACACGATAATTAACAACTGAATGTTTACAGAAACCTACGTGAAATCCGTGCGAAATAAGCTTGATGGAAGTTCACAGAATCGGTCCACACCTGATTGATTGACTGAAGAAAAGTGAGACGTTGGCACTGTCAGTGAATTTGTCACGTTCGTCCTTGTGAGTAGTACTGATATTTCTTTCAACACTGTGAATATCGTTCCAGGTGAATAATGAGGCAGCCTATGTTTGGCACGGAAGGTTCAGGTGAATTCCAGCTGAGTCCGTCTTTAGCACACAACAAAAAAAAGATACCAGAAAAGAAAACTACTTACAAGGTTTATACGTAATGCACTACTCATAAGGTTGCTGAAAATTCTTCGACAGCCCACGACCGGTTTCGCCCTTCTTGGGGCTCATCAGGTAGGCGCAGTCCCCGAGTTTCCGTCAACCTTATGTTCTACATGATACCATGAGGTGGCCTGGTGCAGCCCATTCGGTTGCCTGGATACAGCACAAACGAGAGATTCAGCTGGGTTCCAGATGAGTCTCTCGCAAAAACCAAATTGATATGAGTGTATTTCGCTAATTATAAGGTTCTTGAAAACTGAGATATCTCGAATATCGTTCCACGAACTGCAGGGCGACCGCTATTCCCCACTAGGTCAAGACACCTTAGTCCCGCCGTGCGCCAAAAATATAACGTGATCTCCCAGACCAGATACTCTGTTTATTAATAGAACTGGTGACGATCGACCGATTTTCTCACTCCCTACGGTGTTTTTCCTCCCCTCCCAATTTTGCGGTTCGAGAAACAGGGAGTCCGATCGTTGAGAAGGGCGATTCGGTAGCTGACGCTTCGTCAGTAGGTCAGGTCGTGTCATCAGTGTGTCGCTGGTATGCGTGCACACGTTGCATACTTTTATATGTTATTTGAAAAGACTCCGTTTTAACTTTCTTGCTTTTGGTAAGCATTCCCATAGGTTTGTTGGCTGACGTTTATGCTGACTAGCCGGGAATAGTTAGGCTGCATTCCAATCGAGAACACTTGCCAGAACCTCCAGGGGACTAATGGATTTTCCGGAAATTTTGATGATGATGATGATAAGCGTGCGCCTCTTTAAACGTTTACTCATCTATTATCATTGTTATTTTTATTTTATATCGGAATAACTCATAAATTTCCACGTTTTCTTACAGCTGGCAAAGTACTACCGTAACCGAAGACTTGTTGGCACTGAGGCGACTTGCGACCTTGCTTGCGCCAATAGGACCCGGATACTGGAGGACGGGAGGACGGAGGTTGTCAGCTGCTGCAACACCGACCTATGCAATTTCTTTGCGTATTCAACAATCCGTCGAGCGCATGGTGGCCTTCTTGGATTGATGTCATTTGTACTCGTGACCCGGAATATTCTGTAACACTGCTATTGAGTAGAATGTTGGTGGCGCAGTTAGCGTTGGCGGTCGTTGGTTTGTTCGCTGAGCTGGACAGTTTGATCACAAACGTTTTATCACCAATCACAGACTCGCAAAACCACTATGCCCATCGCTACGCTCTCCAACAACGCATTGATTGTGTCACTTCGATTGGTGGTGAAACGTTTGCATTCAAACTGTTCAGCTCAGCGAACAAACTCATGACCACCAGCAACACTCTTTACTATGAACTTTTTACTGCCTTGCCTCTGAAATTTGGTGTGACCAGGGTAAAAGACAACAGGCTTTATGTCTTCCTCTCTGATTGTATTCCATTGGTATTTTCATACAGTGTAACTCTCGGCATATACAAAGACTTGTCTATTTAGGTTATAGGAGCCGGAGCTATGATTTGGGCGAAAGGTATGCTCTCCTTGCATATGAACTTACAAAGCCGGCAGTGTGTTGAAACATCGGTGGTTCTTTTAAATTTGACTGGTTGCTAGGACGATCTATATTTTCTGATTTGATTGGTTTGTTCTTGCTCCGTGTTGTTTCCTGAACTTGAAATCAGCTGACGTGTCGCACTTCCCGATTGGGCCGTGAACGGACCAATCAGAAAACGGGCCAAGAAGCATTTCAGTGGACCAACCAGATGGGGGAAAGTGAGGCTGAACAGCGGCTGATTATTTCAACATCAACTGTGACATAGTTTGTCAAAATGTGGTTACCGAAATGATGTTTGGATGTGTATCATGCAGTCCTGGCAGTGTGCTTTACCAGGTATAAGGATACAACAACTCCAGAATATACAATCACCGTGCAAAATTAATCCATCCTAACGAGTGACGAACAGTCTTAGGTCATTCGATGGATCAGCCGACCAACTCACCATAAAGGATCGTTTTACCGTTGATTTGGGCCTATGACCAACTTTCAAATGGTGTAGTGTCTATACATCGCACCAAGTAAGTCATTCCGGATAACACTGGTATTTGCCTGGAAAGGTGATGAAAGACGATGCAGCGCATCATTGGCGAAATTCAGTACAAGTCATACTGGCTCACCCGGCTGACAAGCCTCAACACAAGTTGTACTTCAATACAGAAGCTCTAGCTTTTCCATTCTGGGAGAAATCGCTTGCTGAGTTCATTTACTGGTCCAATGGAGCCATCTTTCGTTCGGTGATAAAGCACTTCATCGATTTTGCACGCAGATAAAAAAAACGGTTCAGCTGTAACACCCTTTCGGTGCCTAGCTGCCATGCCACCCGAGGGAAGCACGAGGGCTGGGATACTGCCAGGTTGCCCAAGCCTAGACAGGGGAAGTCGAGAGGCAGAGTGGGTCGGGTTCGAACCACGGACCTTCCGGTCGGTAAATTCGCGCTCCAACCACTTGAGCCATCTCGCCCCATCTCTCACGCAGATCAGCTACACAATGATAGGCTACAAGGATTTTGGAGGATCATTGTGAACCAAAAATGTACGAAGGCGTAGGCAGGTATTCGGCAGAATTCAAATACCCGATGGACCTCTTTGTAGCCCAAAATACGTCAGCCAACGAAGGAGTACGATTCGGCGCATCGATTATCCTGTTTACCATGTAGCAAATACTTGGACGACTACCTGAACTTCAGTTTAAACTTGTGTTATCCTGTAGACGCACTTTCCACCGGTAGATATTCGTCAAGCATCTTCGAAGGGCGAAGCATACCAGGTGGTAGGACACACGCAGGTTGAAAGGTTGATGGAACCGACTGCAAAGGAAACCAATGCTCTGGATGAAGCACATGTACAAAACATCATCCAACAACACGAACTTCCGTGAGATGTGTGCTAACAGTCCTAGGTATGGTTTTCTCGATAGTGATCTGAATAGCTTCAACCATGATTTATCAGCGCTGCTGCGTAATCCACGGCTTCCACTGACTTCAGAGTCTAACCTGCCAAAATGATGGTGTCGTTTGTAAAAAAAACTTATAGAAGTAAAGGTTGGAAAAAAGCGAATAGCTCAAATCTCCGGATGTCCACGTTACACGGAGTCTGAGCTGATAACCTCATCGAACTAACTAGTTCCTGCCTTGTCCAACCAATGTATCGCTGCTGGAAATGTTACTGATCGTTGGAAAGTTCCATGGATTATTCCAGTACCCAAAAACCACCAATCTTTAGCATATCCCACGCTCTGGAACTGTTTTAGGGGTTTTTTCTAATTGGAAGAATGATTATAGCGCTACGTAATAAGTCCAACTAGTTTGTCTGTTGAAGACCGCAACCGAAGTTGAATGCTCTCGCTTATTCAGTATACTCGATTGTATAGCACTGCGTCAATGTGTACGCTGTGGGCAAGTAGAACTAGTGACAATCGCTACTAAAGAGCCGATGCGCGCGATAAGTCGTTCTGGAGGGCAATGATAAAATAAGCACCCTTTCGGTGCCTAACTGCCATGCCACCAGAAGGAAGCACAAGGGCTGGGATACTGTCAGGTTGCGCAAGCCTAGACAGGGGAAGTCGACAGGCAGAGGTCGGGTTCGAACCACAGATCTTCCGGTCGGTAAATTCGCGTTCTAACCACATATAGAGGGGAATTAGACAGAAAGTACTCACCAGCGTACAGGTTAAGGGAATCCAGAAGACCGCGATCGGCCGATCTGCTCGAGATACTTGTATGAACCCTTTCGAAATATGATAGATATTCTATGTCGGAGTTTAATGAAGGCTGAATGAGGTGGGGTGAAGAGTGCCGAATGTTGACAGAGATGCATCTACCGTTGCATATATTAGTGGTCTATAAACACGTCTGTTCTGCTTATCAAAACTCCGATTTGAGTTGTCATGTATAGACCATCCAGATGAACGTCCGCACGTCCACATGCATCTCTGTTTATTGCAAAAGGTCTGTGGGTCGTCATCCATCAGCACAGTGATGTCGAAGCACCACGTGACAGTAAGAGACTTGGGCAATTCGATTGCAAACGTTACATCACCAGTCAAGGTGATATCATCAACGCTTGGTTGGGGATCATAACGATGGGTCGGTGGTCGTGCGTTTTAGTAGTGTTATATGTGTGCTGCTAACCGGGGCCGACCTTCGATCACAATTGGTTGTTTGGTTGGGCGGTTTCATTGATTAGCCTGTTATCCTGTGACCTGATCTGTCGATGATAACGTGACCTTTGGAATTGGCCTCTCCTGGTCAGCGCTGGAGTGACCTCAATTCCTGAACTCTCTCTGTGGCTTCCAGTTTGTGACCTCTGTCGGAATTCTTGGAAGCATGCTACTCCACGACAGATTCGATCAGCCGTCAGCTTGAACTAGATGCAACACGCGCGCCATTACGTGCATTCTCCTCAATAGCAGTTAACAGGTTCGATGTAAGAACTCAAACCTCGTACGCAGTTTTTTTCGGGTGACTTGTGAGAACAGTGGATGTCAGGACCTCTTTCGAGAAATACTCTACTCGGCTTGAGAGCAAAGAATTTTATGCGCCCTCAAAAGAAGTGGCCCCTAAATGCAAAACTGTATTACGTTTCGTAAAATCCCAGAAGTCTGTCTGTACTGTCCACGCAGTGCACATAAAATGAGGAGACGATGACATGAATAGCTAGAAAGGAGCGATGGAACAGAAAATGAGCCACTTCAATCCAGTGGCAACCTTCAGTGAGTACTTCCTGTGCACAAGGCCTGAAGAACTGTCATGGTGCCATGCTTAAGCGGGAAATATTCGAACCGCTGGAGCTTGTATTTTGATCTCTAAGTCACCTCTCTTGATGGTATTATGGAATATATTGCGTGCAACATTGCAATGCGGTTCTAGTTTGCTTACGACACACACGCACGATAGCAACAAATTAGGTCCACTGCTCAATATTCCCAGCATGAAGATATAGCGTATATTCAATAGGGATTTCATCCTGTCGGTGAAGCCAATCAATGCTGAAAAGCCGAGAAACATTGTACTGGTGTTTCATCCTTGTTGGGAATCACCAGCACCGCGCATCTCACGAAACTCACGACCTTCCGCCCATTGGTTGAACACTAACCGTCTGGCCACGAATGGCTGATCGGCAGTGTGATTAGGCCAGGCCATGTAGACAGGACATGGCGCCAGTCATTCTTCAATAACGGAAACTACATCATGCGGTCTCGTATTGACTGGCTCTTCGAGGAACGACTTCTCAGAAGCACGAAACAGGGGATTAAGTTCTGCACAACCTTTGAAGTTCCAAACCAACCATCAGCCGTATTTGAAAAAGATGGCCTTCTAACTTTTGAAGGAGATCTCTTCCCATGGATAACCAGAGGTTAGTGATCACGATATCGTAAAACGTCTTTCCATTTCGTTGGAAAAAGTTTGGAACCGGTTGAGAAGTCATCGTTTCAGAAGGGCTTGGTAAACAATCGGTAGTTTTTACTTGGGAAACGTTTCGCTTTTGACACAAAAGCTTCATCAGGCCAAGTGAACACGTCACCAAGTTGGCCAGGTCTTTTCAGATTATCACATTAGATCAGTGTTGAGTGTCAATTAACGGCCCTTGTTGGCTAGTGTGGTTGCTAAACTCTTGTACTGATGGGTTGGAGGAGTTTGAAATTAGTTCCGATTAGATGTTGTTCCTTAATCTTCCACTTCAGGGTGCTTCAGTTGATTATTCACCTCGGATGCCACTGGTAGATTTTCCTTGGTCTTCGTGGGCTTGTGAGTGCTGCGACAATTTAGTTGGCGGGGGAGGGGTGGGTGAGGTCAAGTGGAATTCAGATGATGACTACTCCTCTTTCTGATGACCGCACACCAACGCGTGTCAGCTCGACTGATGAAGCTTTTGTGTCGAAAGCGAAACGTTGCCCAAATAAAAACTACCGATTGTTTACCAAGCCCTTCTGAAACGTTTTTCCATTCCGTTTATTTCATGGCCTTCTGATAATGACTACCACAGTAATCCGCGCGAATTTTTGTGAGCCACCAGCGTTGATTACGAAAACAAACCCTCCAAGTAAGTTCGCTCGTTCGAAACAAGTCAAGACTGTAAAATATCGTATTGTTGTTATTTAAAGTGAACAAAGCACTCCGGTTGTGCGCATTCAGACGATGTTGATCCGTCGAACTCCCCGCCATAGAAGTAAATGAGTGGATGAATCCACAAACAATGCGTCAGTCGTTTCTTTCACGTGCTATTCGTTGTATTGTCGGACGGTTGGGATCCATCGGGGATAGCAGTGGCAGATTCTGCTAGTTTTTGGTGATCAACCATTGACACAAGATGAATTATGTTTCGCTGTAAAATGAGTTGCATTTGTGCGGCTTCTTCCAAATTACCCTTCCTTGAGAGCTCCGCAATCAGTTGGATGATGTGATCATTCTCATCTAAGAGCTATGAAGAGAATTCTCAAAATTGGCGACGGGAAAACTTACTCGCTGGACACTCATAGAGGTTGGGTTGGTGATGAAAGAACTTGTGTTTGGAGCGAAGACGGCAGACATGATGGCTGAAATGGAGGAACAGAGAAGTCTCAGAATGCGTTGTATGAGGTGCGTTAGGGTTGGAATTGCGAAAGCTTCAAACCATACTAATGAGCGTCAGTACTCGTCTTCTTGTAGACACGCTTGCAGACATGCTTACAGGCACTTCCCCTAAAGAGGGAGAGAACACAATCTAGGAGCAATATATATATATATATATACTAAGGAGACGATCCAGGACGGCCCGATGTGCTGCATATACGGAGTCCTGGTGGTCTTATGACTTAGCGCCAGCCACTTGACCACGGATCACTTGATCGCCGAATGAGTTTGTCGTGATCAGGTGCGAAACCACGTTCCTCAGGCTACTTGCAAATAGAAAATAGTAACTGTGACTACCCTGTTCAATTCGTTGGAATTCGATGACCATTCACAATTCTGAGTCAAGCACTTGCACCTGCTATGTGGACTTAAATGCAACGGTTATCGAAATATGGACTCGTTAAGATGCACGGTGCCCTCCTGCACACTAACTGCGTTTTCCACCATCACAACCTTCAGAGCTGTTGATATGTTGCCTTACAAAACCGATGTTTTTTGACCTCTCATCCTCATGCTAACAAAAGAAGGTCGAGATAGAAACGTCCGGCACTGTTGTCGAACCAAAATAACAAACTCAAATGCTGTGCGAAAATACAAGTCAGCAATTCATCGCGCAAGATGTCTGCTGTCGACTGTATCACACCGAATAAGACGGACCGTTGGATTAGCGCAGTCACCTACATGTGACGGCGCAGGCGCACGACCGTCTAAGACAGTTTGCAGTTAGAGGTCAGGTATTGCCGAAGTCCTTACACACTTCTAAATGCAGACCTGTTTTCTAGACAGTCTATACGTGGGACGCTCAAATAACATTTCTGAGGGCATAGTAACTGCGGCTTGTTAGTCAGTCATGGGTGTCTTTGTACGACGACTCTAAGTGAGTGGAACTCGAGAGTTTTCAGCTCTTACCATTCACCAAGCCCAACCCCGTCGTCTGTAGTGATAGTCCTCAAATGTTAGCCCTACTAACGACAAGCCGACCCTAAGCAGTGCCGAGAAGAATTCCTCGTTAAGCCTGATTTATTACGGGATTTCTTCGAAATAAGGCCGGCAATCTTCAGTAAACAAAACAGAATTTCCGGCGGTGGGACTGCTGCATGCAAAACTGAGCTAACGCAATAAGTTGGCGGTCACTTAGGAAAAAAAGAAGCCGTATTCATTGCACCGCTCAGTTTCTCCTCTGGATGTAGTGTTGGAAACGCAATGAGTAAAGGTTGTTGTATATTTTTCCCCAAAATTCACACATTTAGATGTGCAGCCAACCCACGTCTGTATTGCCCTATCTAACCTCACTCTATCCGACCGTTGAGAAACGTTGCTCACGAAGAGACGAGACGAAAAGCCACACAGAAGCCTAGGTTGGAAGGGCACATTTGACGGACGTAAGGTTGCAGCGAAATTTTGCTGGGTGATCCGACAGGCATAGCTTTTGAAATCTCCGAGCAATTTACTCTTCTATCCATATCAGTAGTTGCAAAACCTATACAGTCTTAGAAACTACCATATGCAGTTGCCAGTCCGTACACAGTTGACAGTTTGTGACTCGACGGCCGCCAGATACTACTATATACAGTAACCATAGGCATGTTCATAAATGCTAGTACGTCCGCGTATCAGTTCAGATAACATGAACATTTGTGGAGAGCTCACTTGGGCACACTAAAGTGCATTCTTCATATGGTGAAATCGATTCACCAACTTCCATTTTTCTCCCGTGTTGTTCAAACTACAGAGGGAATATAACTGTGTCAAATACCACCTGGTTGATCCGCCTTGCTTAATAAGATAGAAGCACACAAGGAACGTGCCAGCCACATGTCGATGTCACACGGTGGAAAGAGTGTCCCAGAGTCAAACAAGAAATGTTTGAAAATCCATTCATAAAACGTTTCCGCGTCAATATCTAACAGTTAATGTTGGGGGAACATCATTCACGAACTGTACGCGCATTTTCGCGCCGAGAAGTTGGGCCCAGAGTAACCTCGATTCAGAAGACCTGTTGAAGCGTATACTGAGCTGGCTTTGATACACCTCAAGGACATCAGTCTGAGATTACACACTGGATGGTCATATAAACAATGGATTGCATCGCAACGTGTCTACTGGAACTCCGGGGGATTCGTGCGCGACCTTGGGAGACTATATTGCACTTGCTCTCCGTAGAACACATCGGCGTAAACACCAAGCCAACATTCAAGAGGTCCTGAGAGTCGCTACTAGAATGTGCAATTTGCTTCAAATGGAGATATCCGTGATTAGGGTTTTGTGAAACTTTGATCAAACGTTCAAGTGTGAACACATTCACCTCTGCGACGCGCATCCTGTGAGCGCTAGAGAAAGAGCATTAATATGCTCAACTAACACGTCAGATTTACACCGAACAAGCACTGCTGATGAGCGAAACTTGAATACGGTGCCTTTCGATTTCCGGCTGGAACGAATAGAGAAACAGTGCTAGAATAGCTAAAAACAGTGATGTATGTCCTAGCTGTTTCACTAAAACCTCATAGCAGATTCCCACAAGAGACCACAGAAAATCTAAAAGCCCAAACCACTGAAAGAACACACATCAGACCAGAAGAAAGTGCAACACGTGGAAAGCGTTCCATCTAGTAATTTGCACACCCAGAGTGTACTTGACTTTCATCATCATCATTATCGACAGCATGAAATCAGTGTTCAACACCGATGCTTCGCTGCCGTACAACCATGATTTATTTGAAAGCCTTATTCTGAAAAAAAGAATAAAGATGGATGGGGAGGGGACCTACTGCTGCCTTACAACAATCATTCCGAGGTGCCTACACCTCCAAACAATCATTCAGGCAATCTGGATAGAAACTGACAACAAGAACGTCATGACATCGGTTGGCAGCCATATCTTGGAGCGTCTCCAACCAGGCGCGGTGATTATCACGCGGTCCCCATCCTGGAAGGCGAGTAGCACCGACAGCACCCAAGCGTTTCATGATTTCTATCATACCCTTCTACCAGGTCAAAGGTTGGCCACCTCTCTGTTTCCACCACTCTGAGTTGGGCGTGGAAAAAAGCACTCTTCGGCAAACGATGGTTAGGCCTACGCAACATATGTCCCAGCCAACGCAACTTCTGGTGCTGGACACACTTCAATGGAAGTACCCGTTGCACAACCCGAAACTCGCTTTCTAATTGCCTCGTTACGGATCCGACGACACCAACCCACACCAACTATGGTTCTGAGACAACGATTGTCAAACACCTCTCAAACACGCTGCTCGAACAGGCCAAGTATCACAGCCATACAACAAAACAGTCCGCACTGTGGCTTGATACACACATCCCTTGACTTTGAAGGTGTGCTGTGTGAAATAGGCGAGAACCTAAAAGTGTTCCTCAATACATATATACACATATATGTATACATATAGGCAGAAAATAGGGGCAATATAAAACAATCATAAAGACAATCGAATAGGTCTTTTTTACGGAAGAATTAACCAGTTATGCATACATCCGGGGGGGGGAGGGGTAAAATTGCCACTGGTTGTTTGCCTAGGTAACAAAGACGGGGTGAAAAAAGGGAGGTATTACACTACGGTGATTGTGAAAAACAGGTCCAAAAAATGAAGAAAGAAAAACATACGAATGCTGCATTGTGGGAATCAGCGAGTCGAAACATCAAGAAAATAGGCAACAGAAGAGGACAATTTATCAAGTGTGTGTGTGTGCACGTCAAAATCAAATCTCAACTTTCTGGATATTACTGACTTCGGAGTCTTTCCTCCCACGTGACGTTACTCCGTTCCTGTGTGGACTAGAAGGCGGGGTGACTGCGAGCTCCAGAACGCTGTCCCTGCTGCTTCCATTGGAAAAAGAAGAGTGTGCCGGAGACAAAGCCTGCCACTAGGACAAAAGAAAACGGAAAAAAATGAAAGGCTGTTAGACTAATGTGGAATAATCGTGAGTCCGAGGTGAGTCGAATGGCGACAACACCAAGATGTCGATAGGGATATACAGGGCTGGGAGCTGAATAGGAAAACGGATCAGTTGATGCGGTAAGTATGAATGTTTGGAGAACGGGCAGTCCGGAAATCAACCAATGGAATTAAAGCATTAGCTCACTTAAATGATCAATCACAAAGATGATAAGAAATGCATTGCATGGGGCCAAAAACAAGCGCACATGAAAATGGATGATATCTTCTTGACCAGTTAAGAGAAGCCAAGGTGACATACCAAAAGCGATTCCTCAATTTCCAGGAGCACAGGACAGGAATCAACCACATGCACAAACTTCGGCATCAGGGGGGAGACACGTAGCCCCTGAACGATTGATTCGGCTAAACCTTCAATCGTGTAACATTCCTTTTGTTGTCATTATGATGAGCAACATCCTCGCTGCTGAAAATTCACTTACTGTGTGAATACAACTTCTCTGGCTGAAAAATACATATTACGTATAAGTTAAATGGGAAGCATGTTCCACCTTATTGCTTTGTCATCGAGTTTGGCTGAAGTCCAATGGTATGAGCTTGATTCACCTGGCAACAAGGCTTGGCGCGTGCCAGCCAAATTGCTATCACCGTAGCTTGATAGGGCAGATCACGGTCCCGCATGCCAATTTACGCTCAGGACGGGACACAGGAATAACAACAACGTCTCGTTATCCATACAGATGTTTGGAACCCAGTGAGCTGGGATGAGCGAGACTGAGTGACCTACTCGACTACTCTGTCCAGCTCTTGATGTCAAATTTGGGAGAAATCGAGGTAGGCGCTTCCGATGAGAATGAACAACGGTTGCAGCTCATTCAGTGGGTCATTTTCGCGTCGGAACGAGCATAGATCATAGTTCATCAGACTTCTTAAGGACTGAACAAAATGTATGCAACTGAATGCTTTGGACGGTACAAAAAAGCATTAAAGCCCTTACGAACGACTGAATGGTTAGATCAAGGCGTCCGGTGGCACATAAAACGATCATGTTTCAAATACGGACATGCCAGTTAAAAGTAAAATTGCTAAATGTAATGGAGCCAAGTCTAAAAAATTGAGAATATTGTTACAAACATGTACCAATCCAAGAGTTTAGCAAACCTCGACGAAGTGAGGTCCTGATCAGAGGAAGTTGGGGTTTCGTTGCGGAAGAACCGCGTACTTGTACAGTGGTTTTAGCGGCCATAGTTTCGCTTGCCGATGATTTGGGAAGGTGGATTAGACAGCTGCGCATTGGAGGCTATAGCCTGCACAATTGATGCGTGAATATACCATTATCAGTGGGCGTTTCATTAGGGAGATTGGGAAGGGAGCTATGCGTTGAAGACAACAACTTGGACGTACAAGCGTCATTGAGGGCGCGACTGGGCCTTGCCTGACAATGTCTCTAACCAATGATGTGGCTCGTCTCGGGGTCCCCATCCAGGAGGACGGCAATGACGAGCGCAGCTGAGTTTGCTGGTAATGGCTTTTGTACTTCACTGCCAAGTCATTGTTTGACCTCGCCTGGCTCGTTTGCACCCTTCGAGGAAGTCGGTCGACTGGCATAGGGACCAAGCCAGCACAACCTATGCAGAAAACACTATGCTGGAGCAAATACTGTTCGACGGGGTTGAGTTTTGAGCACATAGCAGCCGTAGGTTCTTGACCACCTACAGTTTCGTTGACAGCTGTGTATACCATACCTGTCCCGGTCTAAGAGATAAAAATGTAAACCGCCTGCTTAATCTGAAACAAGGATGACAACCAATGTCGCTGGAGATTTCGGGTGTTGATGTGTGAACCAAGATGCTACCGCATATTTATGAATTAATAACACGAGGTGGACCCAGGTCCATTTGGGTCAACAGAACTCAGTTATATACACTCAAACCCAGCTTTGTGATTCAAATTGCCTCGAATTCCCGTTCAGCTATCAGGAAATTGTGGACGTAATGTAAGAAGATAAGATGATCGTTCAGCTGCAACACCCTTTCGGTGCCTAGCTGCCATGGCACCCAAAAGAAGCACGAAGACTGGGGTACTGCCAGGTTGCCCAAGCCTAGGCAGGGGAAGTCGAGAGGCAGAGCGGGTCGGGTTCGAACCACGGACCTTCCGGTCGGTAAATTCGCGCTCTAACCACTTGGGCCATCTCGCCCCCCAATGCAAGAAGTGGTAGTGAGTAGTTGGGACATATTACACAACCGTTTACAATGAGTACGGACGGATCGGGTTAGGCAAAGTTTGATCCGTGGCATTTCAAGGTACAAGGTACATTTCGAACGTCAGTGATCACCATCGAGTGCCTTCAACCTTCTGAATCATAGTCTAAACAAATTGGTAGCCTACAGTCAGACATCGTTTCCAAATAAGCAGGTCAGCAAATGTTATTGACTGACATTTTACGAGGACCGAACACTAGACAACATCCATTACAGTCTCAGGGAGTAACTGATTTGCTGTTTAGCGGAAATATGCTGATTGGAAACTAAGTTTCAGACAGCTGCGGTCAATACAGATGAGATTACCAATTGGGGGAAAAGTGGGACACCTGGAAAGCTTTGCTTTCCCAAGTCCGTAACACCTTTAAGCGTGCGAAATAACTTACATGTCTTGAGGCCCATACCGTTCGAATGCCAAAGAATGTCTGAAACGGCGTAAAAATAGGGCATAGAATGGAACACGAATCCAACCAAGATGGTAGTACAAAGTCTGAAATAAATGAAAAGGTTGCAGTCTCCACCCAACGAAGCTATTTTCTCCCAGCATGGAAGTGCATCAATCCTACAGTTTGGCGACTATCGCCTGCGGTGAGACCGCATAAAACTCCCAGTGATGAGCGACACTATTCCCCTGATCCTGGCGGCGAGAACAGTGTTGCCGCGGGATCAATGTGAACGCATGACACATCGATGACTTATGAATTACATGCATCTTTGGATTCAGGAAAGTCCCCTGTGGAATAACGGAGAAGGATCTGAGCTGGTACGCCTCACGGCAGCAAACCTCTAAGCTATGTGCCGCGACTCCACGAATCCGAGCACGACAAGAATGACTACTATGTCTTGTCTTTGCTCAAAACCCGATTGATTGGATACTGAGATAAGCCTTTAGTGATTATGGCGGGGTGTAAATGATCGGACCCAACTTGGACAAAGCGATATGGGCATTCAAGGTGACAGTCTATACTTACATCCGACCTGAATCAAAAAGGTACTACGATCCGTCTGGAGACCATCAATGTCAAAATGATGGCATTTTCAACCAGTGAAAGAACCGTTGGAAGACGCTGCAATCGGAATAGTCGAGACCTTCAAATATTTCGGACTACCCGTGTTACCTAACCATTAGACTAAGAATGGAAAGTCAAATCGAGAACGTCAGAAAAGTTGCGTTTCAACTGAAGATTGCTTTGTGGAACAGTGTGAAAATCAGACTTCGATCCAACTATCGGGTCTACCAAGTCGTGCTCCACTGATGTAACAGGTTTTTGTTTACCCACCGAGAGCAACTGAAGATTCCAAGTGTTAAGTGAAGCTTGAGGATCGCACCTAAAGAAGAACGGCGATTTTCGCCAATTCCATATGTACCCGTTGCAGTCCAGGAGTTACAGAGATTTAGGACATGTTCTTTGCAAGCCTTGGAAACGAAATACCGAAAGTTCTCTGCTCAGTTCCGTACACAGAGTGGTGCCGTCACTGTGGGGATCAGCTTGCTTGCCAGAGTCAACAGTAAAAAACGGTTATTTTGGACCTGAGTTGGTTTATGGTGTCTGGTGTCACGTGAAACATGATTGGAATGAAATATTAACAGACCTTTGGACCAATCCAGGTGTGTTGAGGATTTGGACCCAGGACACATTCGGAGCCGATTCATCCTGTCACATGCGCTAGCAACAGTAAGGTAGGTAAGCAACAATAAGCTTTTGTTGAGTTGTGTACTACGCACTGACGTCAACTGATGTCTTTCGGAAAGTCGCGCTCATCACACATTGTTCAGGCCTGAACTTGTTCCCGGTTTAGAGGCGCTAGTCAGTGTGAACAGGTGAACTCGTGATGATACGTGTATAGACGTAATGCACTACTCATAAGGTTGCTGAAAATTCTTCGACAGCCCACGACCGGTTTCACCCTCTTTGCGATTCACCAGGTAGGCGCAGTCTCTCGCAAAACCAAATTTGTTTGCAAATGAGTGTATTTCGCTACTTTCGTGCAATTTGGTTTCAAGCAGAACATAAGATTGGCTGAAATTCAGGGAGTGAGCCTATTTGATGAGCCCTAAAAAGAGCGAAACCGGTCGTGGGCTGTCGAAGAATTTTCAGCGACCTTATGAGTAGTGCATTACGTCTATACATGTATCACGATATTTCAAATATCGTAGCACCTGGAACATGAGGCGACCTGGTGCAACACATTCAGTTGCCTGGAAACATCACAAACGAGAGATTCAGCTGGGTTACAGGTGATTCTCTCGCAAAACCAAATTTGTTTGCAAATGAGTGTATTTCGCTAGTGATGATACGCTTACTCGTATGTCAGATGTCCGGAGTAAGGATTACAGCAGTGCTGATACGCTCTAACTGGAGTAAATCGTCATCATTGACAGCATATTGGCGTATGGCTGCCATTTCAAGCCTTACCGGACACCAGCGCACAACGACAGGCAGACTTTAGCTCGACAGTCCTCGCTTTGATGTCAGCTGATCAGGACAGGTGGAGGACTGCTCAGAAAAGAGCTATTCGGAAGCAAATTCCATAGATTCCAGAGTAGAGCAGCCCTCTCTACTACAACTACTTTTTATGTGATTTGACAGAGAACAATGGACACATTGAGGACAAATAGGATAGGACATATAGCAGCATCTTGCTCTGTATTATCATTGTAGTAATACCGCTGTTTCGACATACAAACAAACAAACAAACAAACAAAGGACATTTTAGAGTGTGTGGAAAAATTGGACAGTTGTATAGTTTGTAACCAAAACAGATCGACACTCACCAGATAGCCAACAAAACAAATATAGGCAAGTACTAGTAAGGCTATGCCAAGGTAAACGGCCCAGAATTTCGGCAAACGCGCATGGACCACGACGGAGGCCAAGAACAAGTTGGTAGCGACCACGACGATTGAAAGGATGTTGGCCACGATTAGGGTGAACCTGAGTTGGGGGAGAATTCCACAACAGAAACAAACAGTAGAAAGAGTAGGGGAATAGTGGTCATTTGCTTGGCAACCATAGGTTTGCAGGTTGAAATACTATATATAGCACCATTGGAAATACGGAATGGGCAACGGAGATGTTTTAAAAGTGGACAGGTAAAAACGCAGAAATATGACGCGGTTAATTTATCCTGGTTGGGATTCAACAACTTTGGATACTATAAATTTTTAGAGGGGACCTACAAGACGAAAGCAGAACGGCTTGTTCGATCGCTCACGATGTTGATTGGTGAGTCCCGTTAGCCATAACTACGTCCATAGATCAGCTAAGAAGTTCTTAGTTGACCTTCCGCCTACCTTCCAAACGGTTTACACGCTGACATTTTTTCACACGATGAATGTCAGTCCAGCCCACAGACAGTTGGCAGTGCATTCGACTTGTGGAACCACTGTATTGTTAGTCAAAATAGATTGGACACTAATAATTAGCTGCGGGGGGGCGGTCAGAGGTGTGAATCACTGGTATTCAGACAGCAAATAGATCCACCATAGATCGAACCATACTCAGTGGTCTGGAGTCTGTTGACAATAAAACAACCTCCCCGATCACGGTAATTTCCCTGGTACGTGAACCGCAAGAAATGAAGTATTGCTCACTTCCAAATCCCTAACCTATGCCCAAAACTGGTTGTCATAGAGACAGAGCCGGTACAGCCAAGCTGTAAATGCATATCATACCTGGACTGAGCTATGATACCTGTTTCACTGTTAAACTGTCCGATTTAATGGGGACGACGGGCTTCGAGGGTGAGGGGTTTCTTCTAAACAGCTGTGAATATGCGCTGGGATGCACGGTCATCGTCATCTCTTTGGATGAAGACCTCAAGGTGGGACACACTGATGGCATGGCCCAGTCACGAGGATAGATCCAAGCTACTACGAATCCTGGATTCTGGCATCAATCACATCACCCACTGACTTAGTTGCGTAGCTATCAACCAGATTATTGTCGAACGATGTTGTGGTAACTAGAACCATTGTACATTTTCACTGTTAACAAATGATTATTAGTAATACCATTAGTGAAACGAAAGTTATCAACCAACCTCGTAACCTAGTCAACCGGCCTGACAACACTTTTGCATCAAAAGCGGAAATTTACCCAGCAATAAATCTACCGATTAGCTCCTAAATCGTTCAGCTGCAGCACCCTTCCGGTGCCTAGCTGCCATGCCACCAGAAGGAAGCACGAGGGCTGGGATACTACCAGGTTGCCCAAGCCTAGACAGGGGAAGTCGAGAGGCAGAGGTCGGATTCGAACCACGGACCTTCCGGTCAGTAAATTCGCGCTCCAACCACTTCATTGCCTGAAGTTCACAAGTAATGAAAAATCTTTCCAGAAGTCTCACAAGAAGTTATCCATCCACAAACAGGTCATGTGACCACAAGATGTGAACTGACTGAATGAGGGTGAGTGGTGCTACATTCGGTTTAAGCGAGATTAAATCGAACCGCTGCCAGCTAGCCGCGACGATACGGCATGACATACAAACCACCACTAAGGTGTTCTAGCAACCCTAGAAATCAGTGAGATGCGCACTGCTGAAGAGTCGCAACACGGATAAGGCAATGAAACAGGGCATCTCGGCTTGCCTGTATAAATTGACCTTGATTGAAAGACGAAAACTCCACTGAGATTCAAAAATCTCACCGTTGAAAACTAACGACATTATCGTGAGAGACATGACGTGGTGTTAACTAAGTGAGAAACAATTACATTTGCATCAAAGGCAATCAGGAAAGACAAAGACCTACGTGGAGTTGGAAAACTCGTTCATGATTGATTTTGAACTCGTGAAAGTGAGCAACGGTATGATGGCGAACGGGAGCTGGATACTCATCAGTACGTTGAGAAAATCGTTCATCCCGGTGAGGTCTTGGATACCTGCGTGTTCGGAGTTAAACGATAAACAAACAGTTCACGGGCAGAGAAAAAACACACATCTATTGAAGATTACAATGAACTAGGTTAGTCCGAAGGAATGGGGAAGGCATGTAGAAAGGAAAGTAGAAAGCCAGATGGCCTTTTTCGAAGTGTTTCCAAAACTCCCATTCAATCAAGACAGCCCAAGGCACGGTCCTCGGGGAATGACCAATGCACTCATTTTAACAGATTTATCCACAGGAATTAGAAGCTCGATGTAGTAACATGTCGGGTGGATCGTACTCACAGAATATGCACCAAGGACATGTTTTCTTAAAACACTGAGTTATTGCGAAGACTGTTCGAAACTACGAAATCTCAGGAGAACAAGAAGCCTCACCGAAGAGTCAATATCAACATCGACGGTTGGAGAACACCCAATATCTGTTACTATCATTTGATGCTTAGATATGGGTTCAACGAACGTGCAGGAAGTTACTTGAAGAGGTCGGCCATACAAGTACGCTTCACCGACTCGTGTATTCTTCAACAACATGCCAGTTTTGTCCCTCCGAAACAACAATGATACAGCTTACGGTTTTGGTCAGAAGGGCCGCACGACCAAACGGTCTTCAAACGTGCAAAAAAGCACTATCCTACCAAGTAATTCGACAGAAGGCGTTCTGCAAGCGTGTTTAGCCGGCGAAAAAATCAATTCGAGAGAGCATCGACTGTGGCGGTGGCAATCAAAAGCAATTAGAAATCTACCGCTGAAGTACTACCTAGGAGACTACTTGGCTTGCCTAACCAAGCACAGAAACGACATAGCAATCAGCCTGGTTGTCCGGCTAGCCTATGATTGATCCTACAGCCCCCACGCAGCATCAACACAACTAGTTTGAAAAAAAATCTTCTATGACGTTCTGTGACTTATAAACCAGAAACAAATCTATTTTTCGTATCTGCTTGTTATTGCATTCATTCCCCTACCGCTGACAGTCTCCAGTCAACATGTCCACCGCTTTTGGTTCTATTACACTGAGGATTACGGGGTAGAGCAGGAAATTCCAAAACTACTGATCCACGCCGAAGTCAAAGAGCGATCCAACCTAGTTCTGTCCGACAGGTCCCAATTCGGGTAACAGATCTCGCCCGATTGAGCTTCCTGAAAGCCGACCCGAACTCACTACCACGGTGGCTAAGAACAAAGGCCAAACGGAAAAGAGGACGGCCGATGCTGACTACCTGAGTGTTTCGCATTACAGTCCCTCTATACTACTGAAAAAAGTAGTGAGTACTAAACTGCTAAATACTACTGAATGAACACATATTCGTAATCGTCATTGTGGTTGCTGCCACCATTTTTACTTGTGAGTTACTTGGTTTACACTGATTGTTTCGGGGTTCACAAGATGATTTTCAAGCGGGGGAGGATTTGGACGGCCTATGTCCCTGCTAAAACCTTTAGATAATTGGTATTTTATTAATAGCGCTGTTGCACATACACAAGTGAGTCCCGCAAATGACAAGGTTTACATTTTATTAGTGTTCTAGACACTGTGCACAAGATTGGTGTTGGGCGGTATGGCTGGTCATATCGAGGACTGTTTGTGTTTATTTGATTTGATTTGTGCGCGCTCACTTTCGACCTTCACTTGTCTGGTGTTATTCGTAACTCGTCCGCTCGATTAGTTTGCTTACTTTGGTACTAAAGTATCGCACTGTTTACCAGCGCGCTGTCGACTTTCGCAGTAGAATACTAATACGGGCGTCCTGTTCGCTGAGCTGAGCGATTTGGTTTCGAACGTCCTGTCACCAATCACCGGTATGTACCGAGTCAGTGGTGCACCGGAACCTAGCTCAGCGAATCGAAACTAAACAACTTGGGCTACCAACTACCCCCTCAACAACAACAACATCGTCTATAGCGTTAAACTGTTTGAAGTACTTTGGAGTACTTTGTTTAGTAAAAGGAAACACTACTCGTCTCCTACAATTCACTCTGAGAGTAAATCCGTAGTGAAGTGGTTTCAATAGTTCTTTTTTTAGGAAACTCAATGGATGTATACTGAAATGTTGATCAGTAAACGTCACCCTCCACACCGGCGTTCTGTAATCTAGGATTTTTTTCTGAATGGTGGATGAAAGCGTAGCAGAGCTGCGTCAAAATGCATTATCAAACGGCTGAACAATAATTGGAACCACGTTGATCGTATACGATTAACGCCTACGCCTGCTACTCTATCGATTATCGGTTGACATGTATATACTACTTCTAAGGTTGCTCATTGGTCACATGACGTTATCCATGTGACACCTCTCAAACCGATCGCTCGCTTACGTTTGGTTTGATTACGAGCACTCTAATGATAGCTACTAACAGGAACAAAGTTATTTTTGCTACTTCGTCAAAAAAAAATACAACAGACGATGAAGCAAAATTTATTGGATCGATTTAGCTACACGGATATGGTTAAGTTAGTGGGTCGCATTTGCTCCAGATGGCCTTCTTTGACGTGTGTTTGAAATTCACATCCAATCAAGAGAACCCAAGGCACGGTCTTCGGAAAAAGGAACTGAAAATGACCGATGCACTTATTTCAACAGATTTGCTCGCAGGAAGCTTAATGTAGTGTAACAAGTCTAGTGGATCGTGCTCACAGAAGGGGCACCGAGGACGTTTCCTGAAAACATTGAGTTATGGTTCCTTGCAAATAACGACATCCCAGGGGAAGAAGCTTCAGTGAAGAGGCATCACTAAGATCAACAGTTCGAGCACCCCCATTCGATGCTCAAATATTGGTCCAACTAATGAGGGAAGGAGGCCAAGCAAGTACGCTCCACCGATTCGTGGATTGTACAATATCATGCCAGTTGTGTTCTTCCAAAACAACAACGATACAGTTTACGGTTTTGGTCACAACAGTCACATGACCAAACGCCTCTGTGAGAACACAAGGGAACACTATCTCACATGGTTGAGCAGAAGACACTGAGGACGTGTTTAACTGGAAGAATCCGCTAAATGAGGGCCTCACCGACTGTAAGGATGGCAATAGAAAGTGATTTGGAGCCTAAGTAATACTACTGTACTTTTTGCGAAACTTGCCCTGCGTAGAAGCGTCGTTGCGATCAGCCTGGTCGTCCGAACAGCCTATGATTGATCTTGCAGCCCCTGCGCACCAGCAACACAACAGTTGTTCTTGGACAAAATATATCATTCCATTCTCCGACGTCTTCACCAGATGATGTCCAAGCCATAGAAGTCTATTTTCCGCATCTGCTTCTTCTTCCGTTCATTCAGCTAGCATGTCAATAATTATTGATGCTGCAATAGTACTGGGTTACTTACATATTCATAAGTAGACAGATTCGCAGGTTTCTGTGTCTGTGCTGGGGGCGGGCTGTGTGTAATATGCGCTTTGCTGACAGTTTCCAGCAGTTTTGATACTCTTATATCGGGGATTACGGGATACAGCAGGAAATTGCAAAACTACTGATCCATACCAAGATCAACGGTTTGTGGCCGCTAATCAAAGGGCGATCCGACGATCCGAATGTTTCGTATTACCTGCCACTCTATACTACTGAATAAAGTTGAGTAGCACGTATTCGCGATCACCATTGCGGCCGCTATTCCCATTATTGCCTGTGAATTACTTTGTTTACTTTCGAGGTTTCGGGGTTCGCTAATGGATGACTTCCAAGCGGAGAGGAGTGTTACAGATTTCAGAGGCCTATGTGTCTGCTAACAACGTTCAATAAGTAATATTTTTCAGCAATATGTGTTGTTTACTCCGTATGTTTGCCGCATTCACAGGAGAGTCAAGCAGACGGCAAGGTCTACATTTTGGTGTGCTGGACAGTGTGCATGAGCTAAACGTTCGGCGGTATGCCTGGTACTGTCAGAGACTGTTCATGTTGATTTGCTGGAATCTGCGCGCGATCACTCTCGACCTTCACATGTGCCGCGTGGTCACATGTCTGGTGTTATTCGTAACTCGTCTGCTCGATTCTCCTTATTTTGGTACAAACGTATCCCGCTGGTTACCAGTGTGCTATCGAATTTTCCGGTAGAATATCAGTACCAGTGTTCTGTTCGCAATTGGGTTGCGAACGTCCTGTCACCAATCACCGGTATGTATTGAGTCAGCGGTGCAGTGGTGCGTACACCTGACTCAGCGAACAGAACCTACACAACGGAACAGGACTTCACTGTGGGGTAGATCCATATCGGAGTGGTTCCGTTATTTTTTAGGAAACGCAAACGGATATATACCGAATCGCTGACTAGTATTCGCCACAGTTCTCCCGGCGTTTCTGTGATCGAGAGCTGTTTTCTGAATAATACATGAAAGCATAGCAGAGGTGCCAAATATATTATCAAACGGCTAAACAATAATTGGAACCACGTTGAGCGTACACGATCAACGCCTTCACTTACTACTCTATCGATTATCAGTTGACATGTATATGCAACTTCTAAGGTTGCTCGTTGGTCACATGAAATTTTTCAAATCGATCGTTCTCTTACGTTTGGTTTGAGCTAGTAATTGCTATTAACAGTAAAACAAGTTATTCCGGCTACTGTGTTAAAAATACGACAGAGGATATAATAAAATTTGTTGGATCGATTCAGCTACTTGGATATGGTTACGTCAGCGGGTCGCATTTGCTCCAGACATTTATAGAAGTTGCAATTTTGGCGGGCCTGTGTCCGTTCCTCGGTTCACTAACGTTCGACCAACAGCTGAGGCATTCGCAATCCGCTTAGAGGATAGTCCCTTAGATGATGCTCCCCTAAATTGCACCAACCCAACACTCCACCATACACTCGAAAGCTCCGTCTATCTAACCTAAATCCACATATCAGCAGTCATCGCGCCTATGGAGCTCCCAATACCGTAATCTTAACCAGGTGTGTGACAACAAGGCTATGCGTATAGTTGTCGGGGGGAGGGAGATATGAACTCTCTTATTGTCAAGGTCGGTTTCAACGTCTGAGGACGGGTCATAATGCGCCAATTAAATCCGAATAGACCTTATCTATCTAGAACAGCCTAACATTTCATTCAGATAGACTAGTATACACCATTCACGAGTAAAACAGCTATTTGTACAGTGATCCAAGATGACTAACACGGTACGCTGATAATTTAGTTTACTGCAGTAAGGGGGTGGGGTCCACCGCACGGTTGGAAAGCTGTTCTGGATTGATGGATAGCAAGACGGTTTTAGGGTCGCGTGGTTTTCTTGGGGAGAGCGAAGACTGTATAACCCAGTGGTTCCTAAACGTTTTTTTTTACTATATTACTCCTATGCGCCAGAATGTTTGCAACCGATTTGCTCAGCTCGGGGAAAAGACAGTTTTTTGAACAATCGCCCTGCTCCTCCACATTTTTAAAGTCAATTTCGTTTCCCTTAAATTTTCCAAGGCGGGTTCATATGAGGAACACAGTAATCCCTATGGAAACTCTCCTAAGTGGAGCTAACCCGATGGAAAGTACCAATTAGCGCTCATCGCCAGCAGTTATATAGTGTACAGTCCCGCAAAAAGATCAGTCCTCAGGAGTCATTGAAGAGCCTTTTTCTTCCTGGGGTTCCCTCTCTAGGAGGATCATGTAAAATGACGCGCATCGAATCAAATTGGAACTACAAATTATTTTTGTCTCTCGCATCGTTAGGTTCAATATATTAGGCCGACCAAAATACACCCGACGCGTCTTCCTGCCGAGCACCGCCCGGAACTGAGCACTCCCACTAAGGTAGTACGCCTTCTTCAGTCGTACATTACGCATTTTACTTAGGATCGAAATTGCTGCAGTACAATCTGGAATCGGAGTTCTGAGAATGACAGTTGGGTGTAATTCTAGAGAATCCCTATCTTCCACGAATGACAGAGGAAAGACGAGGGAACATGGGCAATGTGAAATCAACCCACCTCGGAACACAGTGACCAGTAAAGTGGGAAGAATCGCGATGGCTCGCGTGACCAGGACCCGTTGCCAACGTTTCCACTTGATGTTAATGAAGCCCTCCATGACAAATTGTCCAGAATACGTGCCTGTCATGGTGGACGACTGACCAGCCGCCAAAATACCGACAGCCCAAATGTACAAACAGGCCAGGCCAAATTCACAGCCAAGAAAAATACCCTTTGAAGAGGAGAGAGGCATATTAGAGATGCTGTGAGTGTTGAAAATACGAACGAACACCACAACCGCAAAAGAGAAACTCATGCGATTAGATTGTCCATCAGCCCCTGTCAGGAAAGTACAATTTACTCTGGATGTAATGTCACTCGGGGAGGGGGGTTAGAGGAGGACGACATTGGACGAATTTTGGAACAAGTTTTCTACAACTCCGTGGCAATCGTTCGCGGAAAAATAGCAGTAAAACCGCCGAAAAAAGGCTGTTTCCCGGGGTAACACACCGAGCATTCGGCACCGGATTTCCCAATCCTTAAGAGATCATTCTCCAACCCTCCCAAGAGTCTCCGATGTTACTTTCCACAAATGGCCATCAACATCGTGAAAAAAACCAATAAGGGCTGCATGGACTTGGGATTAATTAAAATTGAGACGCAGCCGACGCACAAATGATTTCCACGCTACTCAAAGCATAGCTGCTTATCGTAGAACACACACATCTATCGCTTGCTACTTTTACTAAAGGATGTCCAGAATATTGGTTGAGACAAAATCATCATCATCATCAGCTGTAAAAACCAAGTACTTGCCGCACAATGGTTATGCCTGCCACCATTTCGTTTGTCGATAAATTGTGGAGGTGAGATAGACAGCTGAGCACTGGAGGCGGTAGTTCATTTAGCTGGTGCGTAAATACAGGGAGGGGCAAGATGGCTCAAGTGGTAAGAGCGCGAATTTACTGACCGAAAGGTCCGTGGTTCGGACCCGACCCGCTCTGCCTCTCGACTTCCCCTGTCTAGGCTTGGGTAACCTGGCAACTCTCGACTTCCCCTGTGTCTGGGCTTGGGTAACCTGACATTATCCCAGCCCTCGTGCTTCCCTCGGGTGGCATGACAGCTAGGCAGCGAAAGGATGTTACAGCTGAACAGTTTAAGTACAGAGATGCCAGACTGAACAGAAGTAATTCATCATGCAAGCCAATTTGGATTTTCGGTGCAAATTTTCCCGGTAAAAATCCGCTAGGCGCGCTGCTCAGGAACAGCTAAATACGGCCCGCGTTGAAAAGTGTAGTGTAGAGCTCGGAACGATTTACGTGCGAGACAAAAGGTGATTCTAGAATGAAAACTACCTATGGAATGGATTTTGAATAGTCGTGTACAGACCCAGACGTCGGAAGTACCAACAGCAATTTATAAGTGAATGGAAATCCCGAGAAGAGTGATTTGGAGAACCAGCAAGAAACCACCACAAACGTCATTCCGAGTGCCGAGTAATCTAAATGATTTGCCGTAACAAATGATTGATGTGACTGGTATCGTCTTTATACCAGGGAACAACTCTAATCAAAGAAAACTGAATAGTCCGTTTAGGAACACTTAGTCTTGGAGTCAACCCCAGCTTTCGCATGAGCTTTCTGTATCGATGTTGTGTCTCCCAGAAGAGAGTTCAACCTGGTCTAAGATAGGCTAAAAACAGTCGCTCTTCGGAGATTAGTGAATCAGTCAGTTGTCCACGCTACGGTCTTTGGAAAGTGTCAGATACTAGCTTTGTCTATCTAGTGGATGTCTCTGTGCTTTGCTCAGTTCCCCGTAAAGTTACAATGATCCAAGATGAAGCGAAAACAGGGTGCCGGTGCTGTTTCGCCCAGCTGTCGACCAATCACAACGTACGTCCAATCGTCCATGAAAGTTGTTACCTGATTTCCAACCAGATAGACATCTATCATTTCTGCCAAGTGGTGCAATCAGGGCTTCCTGGATCGTGCCCATGCTATCGTTTATTTCGTTGTCAGTGTAGACGGACTCACCAAACAACGGCCCAGTGTGACAGTCACTTTCGCTGCCTAGCTGCCGTGCCACAAGAAGGAAGCACGAAGGCTGAGATATTTCTGGATCGCCTAAGCCTAGAAAGGAGCAGTCAGATGCCGGGGTTTGATTCAAACCACGGGCCTTCCGTTCAGTAAGTTCGCCTCTTAATCGCTGAGCTATCTTGAACTCACGACGTTCCAAGGACGACCAAGCTAACAAAGACTATGGCGTTTTAGGCAGATGAGATCACGAGCAAATATTTGGCTCAGTGTGCGACTGCATGGGGCGATATGGCTCAGTGTTAGAGCGCGAATTTACTGACCCGAAGTTCCTTGGTTCGAACCCGACCCGCTCTGCCTCTCGACTTCCCCTGTCTAGGCTTGGCAGGCAACTTGGCAGTATCTCAGCCCTTGTGCTTCCTTCTGGTTGCATGGCAGTTAGGCACCGAAAGGGTGCTACAACAATTACATGCCTACCTACTAACTCGACGAAGGTCCGAATAGTTAGCGAGATAAAGATCAGGTGACAGGGGTATCGGCGGTTGGGAGCTGCCACATGTTATCTTCCAAGAAGGGCATGGTTTCAGAGACGCAAAGACGGATAAATCGAAAAAAAGCATTGCAAAATTCTCCTTCGGTTGACAGGTTTTAATACTTTCGAAGCCATAAATCACCAGGTGCAGAAAACTCAGTGCCTCACTTATACCAAATGAAAACAGGTAGATACAACACTTCCAAAGAAGATGAGTTTGTTGATAGTCTCGGAAAGATTCCTTGCTATAAACAGAGTAGGAAGATTCACGACTCAATCTCGTAGCACGACTTGGCATCTTGAAGGTCCTAAACGAACATTCAACAGCGTTTGTACTACGGAGAAGAACGGCACTATCTGTTGACACCATCTAGATCAGAGACGGTGAAAAAAGTAGGACCGTCATTGATAAGATAAGCTAATGGTGTCATAGAACACACTGACAGTTCACCTAACGGAAGGACGCCAACTAGGGTGATGGGTAACAGGCAAGAGAACGACAGAATAACGAAAACAATCCAAACTAGAAGTGCAGTCACTCAGGAATTTTAGTGGATTTCCGACCCGAATAACGGTACGGTGGAGTGTAACTTCACCCAACCGACTGACGGGCTTCAGAATGGGCATTTGGCACTTAAAGCATGTGAATTTTACTTGCATCGATGTCCCTCCATCGGGGTGAAATCTCCGCTCAGTGGAAAAAAATCGCGGAAGTCACACAGATAGGAGTTTCCATAGGAATCCGATGAGGAACGCTCATCGTGAAGGGCTCATCTTGGGGACTAGTTTCTCTTTTCGGAGATTTCTTTCTTGGTAGATTACCATATAGACATAAGTTAAAAAATCGGCGATACATCGATCAATCTGTGAATTCGATGCACGTCCAGTCGAAACACTCATTGAAGGAATCCTCAGGCGACAGAGAGTAAGGATGACGTTATGGCAAGAGTGAGGTGCAGAATTCAGACGATACAACGTGAACTTAAGTTCAGCGAGGCCGAGTATCCGGTTAAAACATCAATCAGGTCATTAGCAATCAATGAATCCGATAATGTTGTACCTTATTCCACCAACTGATCGACTCGAGGCACATTTTGATCGGGACGGTAGCATAACCTCTGTTTTCCAGTTAAGGACACCAAGCAAACATACTTGTCGGCTACAACTTGGACACAACAAGTAAATCGATTGGCGAGAGGGTGACCCTATCAAGTGACCCTATCACAAGTGGTACACTCCACCCTAGCTATGACGACATTGCTCGTTTTGAAAGAAAAAAAACAGCGCCGGTATAGCGAATTTCAGTTGGTAGCAATGTCTACCCTAAACAATCAGCGCCGAAGAAGAGGACGACATTCTTACTTGGAAATGTGCGAGGGAAAACAGATCACAGTAGCCAGGAATGTTTACCAAGTACTTAGAGAAACTCAGTTATTGTTTAGCTTCAAAAAAAATTGTTCAGCTGTAGCACCCTTTCGGTGCCTAACTGCCATGCCACCCGAATGTTGCCAGCGTTGTGATTACGACTCAGACAATGACTGCCACCTCCAATCTACTGGGAGACATTTTCTCCACTGCTAGCTCCGTACCAATTCATTCATGCTAATGCAAAGCAAAGTAGTGGGTGACAATCAGATAACACATATCATCAATCGGGAAACAGTGTTTGCGATCGTATTCTGCAAAAGACAAGTCCACGGTTGTTTTATCGTGGGTGGCCGTCTATTGGTTACGGCTGCACTGAGCCTGCCAGACTATGCGATAGGGAGAAGACAGAGAGCTCAGGATACGGCTGTACTGTCAGGACAAACATACAGAGCCTCTGCGTAAATATATAGGATGACTAAATGGCCAATTATGGTCGTTCACTTGTTCGTTCTGTACAGCCAATGGCGGTTATCCGGTCGTCAGCAATTTCGGCCCCACTACCCACTCCGTTGCTAAGCCGTGTTTGGTGCATCGCGCCAACGCACCTGCTATCCGAAACGTGTGATAGCGCTGGTGACTTTGGGAATGCGTCATTCTCTGCACATGCGCTTTTTTATGTATGGGCGCGTCCTGACAACGGTCTATCAACTATCACATCCTCCGCGAGGACTGAGGACAGATATGAGGCATTGCTAGGTCCGGTCCAGAATTCTTTATCTGACTGAAATCGACCGCAAAGCCGAAAAACAGTGCTTCCTACTTAAATTCCTATTGAAACATACCACAGCTGCGCTACAAATTGGTCAATATCCTACATGGAGCCAGAGAATAAGAAAATGACCTGGTGCGCTGAAAGTAAAGTACTTACTCCAGTGTACAAATCCACGTCATCCGGATTGAAGTGGCTCGCCTGCATGGATGAGGGATGAACGAAGAAGAAAAAAGTCAACTTGATAGTAGTATGTTTCATAGGTAAGGGCTAATCAATTGTCCCGTTCCTATGGCGTACGCTCATAGTACAGCCCGAAAGAAAAAAGATCGGTTGATGGCTAAATGTGTAATGAGGTTTACGCTTTGCAGAAGCGCTTGCCCGGTAGCATCGTCTTGTTTGCAGATGATTCTCATGCTTCAAACCTCAGGATATACTCAAAATACGATCGCTCCCTAGCCTATGACTCAGAAATCTGCCCTGCGAGGCAGTGGGAAGATGTAGGATTTTGTTCGGGGACCCTGTCCCGAGCCGCTGACCCAAAGTTTGTGAACAGTTCAATTGGTCAAACATTCAAGGATCTTTGACTCGGTGAACGTTTACTGTGTTCGCTAGAAGACAAGGTAATGCTTCATGGATAGTGAGGAATTGAAAGGAGCTGTGACTATTGGGAGCTTCGTCAATCCATAGTTCAAATAGGGTAAGTTCCCCACGTATCCCACACTGAACTCTGACCGAACCAATCAAGAACAGTCCCATAATGTGGAGAGACAGTTTATCAGCAAAGATACTGACAACGACCGTCTACGGTGACAGTCGGCTAGTGAACCTGAGTCAATATCATAGAGCATTTCTGTAGTGTCTTGCCCTGTGGGGAACATGGTCACACGTGACAGAGCCCTCTTGGAGGGTCATGCGGGGATGTGAACTTGCATCAGTTCTGTGGAGTCCTTTACCTCAGGATGAGATTAGAACAGAAAAATCAAGTGGTACAAAAATGATCTTCTGGACAGAAGTGCCTCCATTTGTTGATCCACTATTAAAGCAGATAACTATTGGATCTGACTTGACCTCAAGATAATTCCTCCATTCATTTGCTTGCTCCCCTATGTAATTTTGACCCTCCACTAGTTTTGCTTATCTGTACCCGCCACTCATCCTGCCTCAAAGGCCGCCCCGTCCGACACTTGTGTATTGGCATGTGTCTGTGTGTGCGCGGCTGACCTACTTACAGTGCGCGTTCGTCACCCGTTTGCTGCCTTGACTTGTTTTCTCATGAGACCCGTGTGACCGCAAGGCGAATGAGAATCACGAGACTGTCGTCGGAAGGGACGACCGCAACCCACACTATTGAGCCAACATTCCACTCGCCGTTGTTTGGTGTGCGGACGTCAACACTGCACTGTGCTGGTCAGTGAGAGACTTGTGCACCTGTTGACACTAAGAACGTGGACAATTGAGTATATCGTAAACATTTGCTTACCCTTGTGTAAATAGTACCGTAGAATTACGAACCCAATTCTTCCTTTTACTATTGGGGATTGTCAAACCTACCCGGCACTCAAAGTTCCGTACCGGGAGCCTCAACAATAACTGTACCAGATCGTTGATCAGGCAACTCACTTGCATGAAGCCTAAGAGACCCACACGCAATCTTCCGATAATATACCCCTAAACAGTCGAGTTAGAACACTGTGTCGAAAATTTGCACGGATGGATTATTCACCAAGTTGGACGTAGCGGATTTCAAAGGCTTTAGTCACATTCAGTATGCGTACTTTTCCTCCGAAAGGTCGTCGAAAGACGTAAGTGCCACATGCTTCTGTCTGATTGGACCAGCTCAGTACGCTCAAGTGAACTTACACACAAGCTGAAGGTTCAATCGATCTGAAGAGCATAGTATCATTGACCGAAAAGAACTGGTAATACGTAAGAAACTGGCAAATCAATGAGCAAAAATCGTTTATTTGAAACTGTTAAGACGGAGGACGGTAGGGTGATAGCTATGCAGGGATTGATCACGAAGCAACCGAAGAGACATGCTTAATTGTAATCATCCAAGGCCCATCTGAACCAGTCTACAATGAAGGTAGTCGGGCTGTATCGAAACTCGTGATGCACAACAACAACTGAGCAGAGCATCAATAAACATGGCTTTCACACCGAACAGATTAGGTGAATATTTTATTTCAAACCACGCACTGGCTAACTTTTCTGGTATCGTATGCGAGATCACGTGAAACCAACTTGTAAAAACGGCAGTGAGTACGAGGAGGTCAACCCCCGGGCTGAGCTGGAACGACAGACTGACCAGCTGTTCGAGTGCTGAACAGAGTACACAATGTGTCGATTCAAACTTCCGTGCGGATGTAAAATCCACTTAAAGTGCGGCGGAGGCTTGGTGTGAGAATGACAAAGATAACCGACTCAAGTGGAGGCTGCAAAGTTCGGTCACGAGTTGTTGTTCGGAACTACCAGTGGCACTGGCACAACGCATCAAAATGCACTTTGCTCCCGACCGAGCTAAATGTATCGCTTGACTATTTTTTTTTCAAAATCCGATCACTCATCATCATTGGATGTGAAAACCGCGTACTTGCCGTACAGTTTCGTTCGCCGATGATTTTGAGAGGTGGTGTAGGTGGCTTCTTGAATCAGTAAAACAGACTGTGGGTTACCAATGAGTGGTTAAAATGCACTCGCCTCAAAGTTCACTGCACAAGCATTTCTGAACTTTGTGCCGCGAAACTAATATCACAGTGGGTAATAAAGTGCTCCCACAAAGACGGTACTGAAAAAAGGGAGTATTTGACGTCACAGAAAGTTTTTATAAATCGACATACTACTGAACGCACGGCAAGATGTAGCAGGAGAACAAGCTCCGAATGTAACTGGACTATACAACTGCCAAGGGAATAACCGTTTTCGTTGAGACAGATTTAACTGGTTGTTCTTCAATTGCCCGTAACAGATGAGTTCTATTTTTAGTATCACTTCTTGGTCCGCCTGGAACTTTCCAAGTAAGCTTTATAAACAGCCGCACGGCAAGATGTAGCAGGAGAACAAGCTCCGAATGTAACTGGACTATACAACTGCCAAGGGAATAACCGTTTTCGTTGAGACAGATTTAACTGGTTGTTCTTCAATTGCCCGTAACAGATGAGTTCTATTTTTAGTATCACTTCTTGGTCCGCCTGGAACTTTCCAAGTAAGCTTTATAAACAGCCCGTTTTCGGGTGCACATGACACGCCTGTACGCGTCAGTGTTCTATGGATCAGCTGATTCGCATGTTCATTGTCTTACCGGTTTGTCTAAGCGCATCAGGCTATCAAGCGGCTATTCAGACTGGGGTTCACGGTACTAGGAAAACTGTGATCCAGAGCAAAATGTATCTTGTGTTTGAGTACACTAGAAAATTTTGGTTTGTTCATTGTTCATCTGTTCATCGAGCTTGGTGATAAGATCAACGGCCAGCCGACCGAGAACTATCAAAGGCAGTCGAGCTGAGAATATTTCGACACGCTGCCAGTTTGGTTTGCAATTCTACTGCAATGTAAGGAAATGCTCATTTCTGGAATGGGACACTGTGTGTAGCTATCCAGACACACTAGAAGAGTCTAGATAAAGCTCCACAATCCCGAATGTGCTAAAAATGTCTGAACTTGAGAGTGTTCCACAAACTGGAATCCGTCCAGTGAATTACAAGGATACCGAGTGTGTAGAAAAGAGTTGCGGCACAAACAGCGTGGTAGCTGATTAAAACTACGCACCATCTTCAGACAGACGTGTTCGGAAGAGGAAGCAGACAACCAGCTGACAGTCATGTGGTTACGTAATAAAAACGAGACGGGTCAAAATTTAGGTTTTTGGCTACATTCTAAACGCCCTCCTTCCAAGAAAAGAGCATTTGTACTAAGCTGGTAACGCTTAACCAGCCATCAGGTTCTGTTCCATGGAACACAGACAATCCTCGATGCTAGGTGTTATCCTATAGGGTCAGAAGAGATTTGCACACCAGAAGCAGTAACAGGGAACAACTAATCCGAGAGGAAGGTTTTACAATGCAGTAAGATAAAAACAAACAGCAGAAAAGAAGTGTCTTTCTTCGTTTGCCGTATGGTACAGCTGGGTTATGTTTGAGGATTTCCTTTGAGACGGAAGCTCATCCGATTTGTTCGGAAAGATACAACTGTAAAGTTACGTTTATCGTGGCCTTCATGACCAATTACCGATAGAAATTACTTTCACGTTTCGGGCTTTCTAATTTTCAGTGAAACATCCACAATTATTTCACATCTCACACGTCTGCGGTTGACAGTGAAGTGCAAGGTGTAACTTCCACAACGGACTTACTGTCATAGAAAATCTATTCTCCCGTTTTTACAAAGCTTCGTTCCTCTTAATTAGTACTGTTTTTCGTGAGACGTCGCAGTGCATCATCGGCTGTGAGAACCGCGTACTTGTCGTAAAGTGGTTGCAGCTGCCACAGTCTCCTTCACCGATGATTTGGAGAGGTGAGGTAGGTAGCTGCGCATTGGAGGCTCGAGCTGATAAATTGGTGCGTAAACACAGGACTGTCAGTGGGTTGTTAAGTGGGGGATTGGGAAGAGAGCTATGCATTGAAGAATGCATGCTTGAATGCACGAACGCCACTGAGGGCGCGACTGGGCCATGTCGGACAATGTCTCTAAACATTGACGTGGCCTATCCCGGGGTCCCTATCCAGGAAGACGGCAATGACCAGCGCAACTGATTTCGCTGGTAATGACTTCGCTGCCGAGTCATTGTTTGACCTTCTCTGGTTCGTTTCCTCGAAGCATTCTTTTCGCACAACCACGTGAAGTGTGGAAATGAGCAAGAGGAGGTCAAACCTCGCAGTGTGGAGACAGACGACAGCTGGATAAGAAAGGGGAATAGGGATTTCGTGGAACATCCATTCATTTTAGCCTCTCCCTCCATAATTGGAAGGATCAAACAGTTTCTGGAGGGTAGTAGCGCTAACCCATACGGATCGAGCCACAAACTCATTAGGTTGTTGAGAGCACATGGCCTAGGGCATGAAGTGCCCGTAAAACATCGTTCGGCTGTAACAAGCACCCTTTCGGTGCCTGGCTGCCATGTGAATGAGGGAGGTACGAGGGTTCACATACTGCCAGGTCGTCTAAGCATAGATAGGAGTAGTCAAGGGCTCGAACAACTGAACGTCCGGTCTGATATTCGCCTCTTAACCACTGAGCTATCTCCAGCTGGGGCGAAGTTTTTCACAGCTCGAGAATAGTCGAGAATAGCTGAGTCAAACATTGTGACGATCAATCTGCAATAAGTCCACGTCACCTATGGAGTAGGGTTGAATACAAGCGGACTGTTCGAAAACCTTGCTTAGTGGAATTGTTACCACCTCCAATTGGGCCTAATTATATCGTTCGCACCGCATATTTTCACGCGGATCTAAACATCGATATGGTTGTTTAATTGTCGTACCACCCATATGCTATCACACCGCGCATGAGAGCTTGTAGTTTACATTACGGTGCAAAAGTAGGACCCCAGATAAATCAGCGGTAGAGGAGCGAACTTACCGACTAGAGGGAGCCCAACCCTGGCATCTCTGCTGCTCCTGTCTTGGCTTGGGCAACCTGGTAGCATCCCGGCCCTCGTGCTTCCTTCGGGTGGTATGGCAACTAGGTAGCGAAAGCGTGTTACAGTTGAACGATTATCTTATGTGGTCATATTTTTCAAAAAAGCCAGACTCATTTCCGATTTTGTGGCAGTTGTATTAAGCTGATTTTATGCCACCCTCTCCAATACTTGCCCGCCAATTCTCCGCTGGTCGAAATTGTAGCAGCTGGAAACAAGGTACCTCCAGCACATGGTTTGTAGCTGAGAAACTGAAGTGAACTAACTCAAATGGTGACCGCAGTGTTAGGTCTTCGTCGGATCAGACTTGGGTGTGAAGTTTCTAGAAAAAGGTGAACTCACCGCATCTACAAATTGTTGTGGGATGTCACCTCTGGCCGTGCAGTTTTCGATCTAGGGGAAATGGAGAAGACGTGGTAGAATAAAACCACGAAAACGTTCCACCGTCTGAGTTAGTAGTGTTCAGTGAACAAAACTAGTGAGTACTAATGAGGAATACAAAACCAAGATTATGTAAGGGGAGTCCTGAAAACATCCTGGAACCCAAAGACGTTCTGTTCTAGGTGTAGACAAATAGGATACCGCAGTGTTAAGTGAATACGGCCCAAACGGCATTGGACTAGCCCTTATGATGCAAAAGAAACTCCGGATTTATAGCATGATAGAGCATCTTTTGGCGTTCCAGAACATCTCAATATATATCGACGGACTATTCTACCAGTCGAGACTGACAAAAGTGTCGAGTACTTCGGAGGTAGACGAAGTCTGAGGAGAAACGGTCTTTTGCCTCGTTCATTGTAAGTTTCCTACTCTGTTCCCGAAATTGAGCCCGTGTGTGAAGTAGACAACAGTCGATCCGTACAGTTCAGGTCAGAGCGAAAACGACTATCCTATGAAAATGTATCGCCTTCAACGTTAAGAATCATCCGTCTCCGCGCCTTTGTTCAATGCCGCTTACAGATAGTTCTGATGTAATGCACTAGGATAACATGGACTCTTCGGAAAGCAGTTGAACACCTCTTTTTTAGTTGTAGGTATGCAACGTCGTTTCCCGCGCGTTCCACGGTTTTGAGCTCGGTTTTCACAACATGGCAGCTGCTTTGTGGCCTTCTACGATTTCCATCGGTAGCATTAATCTCCTTGAGAGTTCAGATACGGAAGGGCTATTTCGTTTTAGAAGGGCTTGGTAGTTTTTAACTGCGAAAGGTTTCGCTTTTGACACACACAAGTTTCATTAGACCAAGTGGGGAGGGTACCAAGTTGGCAAGGTTTTAAAACAGACGGAGAACCAATCATGTTAGCGCACTAGATCAGTGTTGAATATCAGTTGAAGGGTCTTGTCGATCGGTGTGAGTACCTTAATCTTACGACTAGTGGGTTGGGGGAATTTCAAGTTATTTTTGAGCGGGGTTTGCTTCCTTCATCATCTAATTCAAGGTACTCCAATGGATGATCTACCTCGCGTGCCACTGGTAGACTTCGTTGATTGGTGGTGTGGGCATGTAGCTGCTACGACAATTTAGTTGGGGGGTGGCGAGGACCGGTGAACTTCAGGCCTAAGGTGATTCTGTTGATGACTCCTGATAACCACACATCACGTATGAGCCGACTGCTGTTCGTTAGAATTGATTTAATTGCCGAAAAAATGCATCCCACGTCCGACATCTACAGTGTGTGTGTGTGTGTGTGTGCGGGGAGGGTGGGTGAATGGGCAGAGAAACTAACCGCAGCATCACTCAGTGTCAGTCAACATTGGGGAAACTGTTCGATTCTTTCAAACTGTTCAGTAACAACTGATGAATGGTTATCATGCACTGGTGACGAGTGTTTCATTGTTGTTAGTTTTAGAACACTTCGGAGAAGAAACCCGAAAGCGATTTCTTGAAGTTCGTCCCATCCAACATGAAGGGCGATGAAGGCTGGAAAGGCTACGGTATTTGCCTGCGTGGGTGGCGAGATTAATACATGTGAAAGGAATGCAGAAAGAATCGGGGGCTTCGAGCTAACCTGTGATACGCGGGCGGGAGAGAACGATTCTTGTTTTCTTGATACACGATCCATTACCAATAATGAAGACAGTGTTTACAATAAGTACACTCATTTGCAAATCAATTTGGTTTTGCGAGAGACTCATCTGGAACCAAGCTGAATCCCCCGTTTGTGATTTTTCCGGGCAACTGAATGTGCTGCACCATAACGTTGATGGAAGCTCGGGGACTGCGCCTACCTGATGAGCCCCAAGAAGGGCGAAACCGGTCGTGGGCTGTCGAAGATTTCTCAGCAACCTTATGAGTAGCGCATTAGGTATAAGACAGTGTTTAGTTCGTAATTCAAACGAGGTTCCCGTTGACTCCAAATTTAACATGCCCTAGCAGCCTGCCTCCTTTTCTCAACTCACTCAACATAGGGTTGTTCCCATTAGCATGATTTCGGCTCTACACATTACTACTGGTAGACACACAGCAAACTGATCGATCGGACGTTCTATGGTCGCTTTACTAATGCGGAGTGAACAAAACAAGTGAGAGTACACACACACACACACACTGAAATTCTGCCCTTCAAAAACAAAAGAGAAAACACATCAAATATGAAAAGTACACAGTCAGATCCCCTTAATGGTGTGTACAAATTCCAGAAAATATGCGTTCGGACGAGAAAAAAACCGTTGACCAACAGATAACTAAGACCGAAATCGATAGGCGAATGGAGTGAAGTAGCTTACCACTTGTGTGACATTTTTGCCGTAGAAGCCGGCGCCGAATACGGACACGACGAAAACGTTGATTACAAGCGAGACGAGGAGAGCGATAGCAGACTCGATGAAAAAGTACATATTGGCTTCTCGGACCTGTGAGAATAAACAGGAGAGAGACTAAAAAATCCACAGTTCTGAAGCAAGCATGCCTAATGTTTTAAGCGTGACACAGATGCTCACCTGATAAAAAAAACCATGCTATTACCATCATCGGGCGAGATGGCTCAATTGGTTAGAGCGCGAATTTGCTGACCGGAAGGTCCGT
>CM030371.1:32488074-32714729 GCA_003604175.2 Clonorchis sinensis
GCCACACATGTTCCAACCCCCAACTTGGAGGACCAGGAGACTGTGTTTGTCAGACCTCTAACCATTGATCAACCCGGTAGGAGAGACTCTGTCGCGGGGACACCTCAGTTCAATGGGTCGCTGAGGTGCGCAAACCGTCACATCACGGTAAGGTCCAGTCACTTCGTGACGGGTTATAGCTAAACTTTTACGATTTTAGAATGAGATACTCCTGCGGACAGTTTTGGACTTTCGGATGGTGGGGAAAATAGCAGTTAAGTCAAGTTCTATCCGTGTCATATCAACGAAAACCCGTTAACGCAGAAGGGCCAACAGCCCGGTGAGACGGTAATAAAGTACTGGGCAGCCACTGGAAGAGAGAAGGTCGAAGTGGATTGCTCGCATGCTTGGGCAGGATGACATTAGTTATCTGACGTATCCATATTTATAGCAACAGTTCATCTACAGAATGCAGCATCCAGTTTTACACCCTGCTGACCTCCAGTTATTGGGCGTAGTAGAAGCAAACGCCCCTGTTCATATTCCTATTGCAGTGGACCGCTCGCAAATGAGATTACCCACGGTGGAAGTGTTTGTGAAGGTCAGTCACTATGGTCTACGGCGCTGCGCCCAACATTTGCTACAATCTCACTAACCCAAGCACGGTAAATGCATGTTACGTTCATAAAAATCAGCCGTGTTCGCTCAGTAAGCATGACCGTCTGTACATGTCTGTATAGGTTCGGTCACGTGACTTTCTCGTCGACCTGCGCGGGAGACAAAACAAAAAGTTCATACTTTTGTTACACAGTGCGCCAAAAAAGGCTGGTCAGTCACATGAACGACGTAACCGAAGTTGTACATCTTAAATTGTTCTATGCGTACACCGGAGAGAGAGAAAGATTCATCCAACCAGTGTGTTGTTGCACCCGCAGTTTTCAAGCTTATGTTACAATGGGAATGAACAACTATAGACGGCTAGTGAGAATCGCACCTATAAAGTGGCACTGTGCGTTTGTGAATTTCAATTCAAGTTCTCGTTCCGCAATCTGGCCACACAGGATGGTTTCCCATGTAACAATTCAGGATCATTTCGCATCATTTCAAGATTGCATTTCGTCGAATTCTGTGGAATCTTCAATATGAATAACAGTTATCAGTCGACGTGTGGAGAATTCACAACCATGATTTTAGCTAGAGCCTTTCAAGTGTGAGCCATCTTCTTCTCTGAAAAGGACAAAGTAGCCTGGAGCTTCCACCGGGGAGTTGTCACTTGAGGCACCAGCCAACGCCGCATCACGTGACGTCAAAGGTGTGCTAGCTGGGCTAGCTACATTTGGTCTAAGGGCAAGTTATGCGCACTGCGCATAACATGGCATAACATGCGCATTCACACATGGCTAAATGGTATGCTGTTGAAATAGTAACTGGAACGTCACGAGATCCTACCTACCAAGGACTCATGAGATGCAAAACAGATCAGTGCAATAAAGGGGCAACATGCCGACGCAAGTGCCTTAGTAGGATCGTTTACCAGCTTACTCATCGGTCCAAACGTAAACAACCGGAATCCAGGTCCGTTCCAGGTTCTACAACACCATCACCTCAAAGATGATAATATCATTGACTAGATGGTGAATGTAATAGGGCGAAGTAAGCACCTCGACGGTGCTTTATTGGGCGATTCTCGGCAGCACTTGCTACACTGGAGCAGGTGTCGTACCACTTTAAAACTCAAAAGTATTATAGCACTGCCTCGATGATGAACGGGTACTTGGTCCTGGTGTCCACCACGGTTAGGCCGGCTGATGGCTTGCAACAAGCCTCTGCATGTTCGCCTTCCGAGCTTATTCGCTTGGGTCTACATCAGACCTAAGGGCTTGAATGCGGCAACCTGAAAGCTGACTGTGGCTCTCTACTAAACGCAACCACTAAGTTGGTTGAGCACAGCTGATCGGATAACTACTTTTCACATGTGTATATTCATATATAGGTATATTTATATATTCCACTGGAGTTGATTATAAAGACAATAAGCTCAAGCTCATCGAAACAAATAATATTGCTCATCCAGGCGACACAGTTGACCCGATCCGCGGGTTTCAACGTCTCACATCAGACTTCACCTTGACAAATTTAACCAGCAGACAACCCCGCGACGCATTGATCATCTTGGTTTCTTTTTTTACGTAATCCGAGCTCCGTTCCCAACTGTTCTGTTAAGACACACCTACAAGGTTTGTGAACTACCACCGACCGGGTCTTCTTGGACCCTTGAAAACGTCCTACAATCTTGACAGAATCGGCAACTCGGACAACAGTCATCTCGTGTAGGAAGGTCTTAAAACCTGAATCAGGGGGTAAACGACCGGGTACGACGCTTCGTCTGTTACAACGAGGGTCACCTGCTGGGCCAACGGGACCCTCGAATAGATGCTCTGACACGGAAACAAATCGATGGTAGACGAGTGATTGAGAACCAAGTTGGCGTCCATGATGTCCGTTGTTTTATTGAATTGGTACCATTTAAATATTAGGTAAACAGGGTAAAAAAAATAACGACCTGAGAACAATTTGTTCTTTCGTTGATGGTGACCAGGTCACACTGCCCACGCTGTTCACCTTCACTTGTACGTTTAACAGCGTTCAATCACTTTCGTTTCACGACCACATACGCGAAACTATCTGTGCCGCCCGAGGTGTCCACATATTTACATTTCACAAGTCCTCCCTGTAAGAGCGAGTTGTATGCGTATTAGTTGCGGTTTGTTTTCGATCACGCGATTACTTCTCGGTAAACAGCTCATTGGATAGGAAACTGAAAATTGTTTCCTTCTGGGTAACGGAAGTAACTGACGTCAAAATCACTCGTTTTCACAAGTCACTGCTAGTGTCCGACTTATGTCTATTGGAGCACTGAAGACTATATGTTTAATTACGACATGATGCATACACAAAAATGGGTGATCGGACTGACCTATTGCCGAATACACTTGTTGCCAGATGGACTCTTTCTTCAGGTATCGAGAGCATTTGTTGCGTCAATTATGTCCTCAGTCTTTCACAGCATATACCCTCATCTTGCTGAATACTTTGCGGACGCGCTGAGACAGATGACATTATTAATATGTGGCTCGTGCATCAACTCTGGAGAACCATTCCCCAAGTGGTGGAAACTTACTGCCTCATTGAAAGCCATATAGGCACCGCCTAATTTGCATTCTTGTTCTGACCCCTAGTTTGGTTATTAAATGACGTGGCTTGAACGACAGCGTTGTTCACCTCGTCCCAGTAACAACGTACTGAGTTCACATACACACTGCTCTCAACTGAACAGTCCTCCTGCTGTCTGTGACGAAATTAGCTTCATGAGTTCACACCAAAGGGGCGAGGCAGTTGAGTTTCGCTCGAGTTTCGCTCTTACTGGAGCTCATCGGTCTTGGCCATGCCGGGTTTTTTAAACTCCGAACATCTGGTATGCGAGGCAGACCCGAAACGAGGGGAGGATAAGCAACGTGGATGTAAATTCTACGAATTCCGCAACCACTTACAACTAATACAAATTGTCCAGCAGGTTGCAGGTGTTCGTGGCGCTACCCGACTGGAGGCCCTGACAGGGGCGAGATGGATCAAATGGTTAGAGCGCGAACTTACTGATCGGACGGTGTGTGTTTCGAACCCGACCTATGCCTCCCTACATCCCCTGTCTAGGCTTGGGCAACCTGGTACTATCTCAGCCCTCGTGCTTTCTTCTGGTGGCATGGCAGTTAGGCACGGGAAGAGCGTTAAAGCTGAACGATTTTTATCTTGCCAAGTGGGTAAATCGATCGGCACAGCCAGGACAGTTTCTGGATCGTCGCTCGAGGCTTTAGGCAGACCAATCGCATCGCTCAAGCGGGAACACATTCGCCTGTTCAGACGTGGAAATTCAGATGCATCCAGCGTGTGATGATCGAGTAGTTCCAACAGGCTCGCCTCGCATATCACGTGTTCGGAGTTCAAACCCCGGCAAGGCCAAGAAGATGCCCCGCACCCAATAAGAGCTTCCACAAAAGGGAGAAGCGTTGAACTTCAGTGCTGCACACGTGTTTTGATATTTGCACCGCAGCGGCACAATGACCAGTTAGCACCCAGTGAAGATACCGCCATCCACGTATTGATTCAACTGGCTGTGCGCTGTAATCAGCTTAAGGTTTAACAGCATATGCGTGATAAGCCGATGACGTGGAACGAATGACGCATTTGACAAGCCGATTGTCCAACAAAGCAAACGTTATATGTCGTTAATTTCTCATATGATGCGACCTTTCACCGAAGCATACTGTCAATCGCGGCAATAGTGACCGCACTCGCGCGTGTTGAGCACCGGTTGAGATCCGAAGCAATAGTGACCACACTCGCGCGTGTTGAGCACCGGTTGAGATGACTGGTCGGCTCAGTACACGAAAAGACCAGTTGCGAGAATCCTCAAGTTTTCGTGATCTGGTAAGCTTAATACTGGTGAGTTTAAGTTATTTTTATTGACTGTTTTAGTGATTATGATTCACACACACACACACACACATCATGCAACCACATATGGTCATTCGTTATGCAACGCTGATATCAACAATGTCAACTATCATAGTTGCATAATCTGCGTGCGACAACATCCAACTGACGGGGCCCTAATCATCTACGCCTTACCAAGTTGGATTACATCCAACTTCTCGACAATATCTTCAAATCAGCGGACCACAGGCTTCGTGCCTGCCAGACTCTTCATGGAGATTTTGAAGAGTCTCGGTTGCTGCTGCTTGCAAGTATCGATAAATTGGTCACATTAGAGAATGGTCTTCTTGGGAGAAAATGAACATAGATTGGGTACAGTTGAGCCAATACAGCACTGTCTGGTCTCCCATATCAGCTAAATAACGCGAACATTAGTATTTTTAGTCAGAAAACCAGATATGGGTGAAATTATTGCAATTCCATGCGCCACGGGTGTCAAATAGACTAAAATAGTAACGGCACTTTTCACCGAAATCGACTTTCGAATAACAGTATCTTTGCGAGCATCCACAAGAAACTCGCTGATCTGAGCCACACGAGACAGATTGGTCGGTAAAATGGACCAGTCGTGAGAAATAACGATTACTCTCAACACTTTAACTCGATGATTTAACGCACCATGTAGACATAGCAGGATGGGTCACGTGACGGGTCACGTCCACAGACTGATCAATGATCACAACACCACAAGGAAAGCGACCACACCTACGAGTACGTCATACACACTCCAACACGACATAAGATTCTTCGATGTTGGTCGAAGGGGGATATTTTCGTGAATCAATCAGTTGTATTCAACGAAAAATCAACCGTACGTGAGAAATCAGTTATTTTCAAACGGTAAGTCCAATTCAGATGTGCATCTGTACTTCTTTATCATCATCATCAACATCATCAAAGACAACAACATCAGTGTTGACACTGATGCTTCGTAGCCGTACACGGATAAAGCTCACATTTAGTCACATTTAAAACACTACAGTGAAAAGAAGAGAAAAAGAGTGAGCGATGTAGGGGACATGGTGCTGGCCTATATCAAGCATTCTTGGGTGCCTACACCCCCAACCGCTCAGTTGGAGAATCTGGAAAGAAACTGAAAGCATGAACGCCACTGACATCGATTATTCGCCATTTCTTGCGACGGCTCTAGCCAAGAACAAGAGGAGTCACGGGGACCCTATCCGGGAAGGCGTAGGGCATCAACAACACCCAAACTCTTCGTGATCTCTTTCACAACTTTCTGTCAAGTCATGAGCTGTCTTCCACGCGGTTTTGAAGGAGGTACGGAGAACAACACTTGTCTCGGGTGACGCAAATAAGCAAACGTGATTCGAGCCTTGGAGATTCTTGCACTGACTTCGTCAGACACTTCCTCAGACTTCCGTCAGAGCTAAGACAACTATCAGGAGACGAGTGCAAACCTGGTCATTGGCGGTACGAAGCAACTCGGTCTCCATGTGGTCTACGGAGTCTACCAGTAGAACGATTTGTACAGATCTGATAACTGATCGCCTGGATAGGGGGTATCCGAGACATTTCTAGAGTCCACCGACCGGGAGACAGTCATCGGAAAAGTACATTCCACGACCTGATTGTTAACTGATTCATGTTGGTGTCACAGCGCGTACATCTCCGTGGCCTCTTGGAGGGAAATGTGGTCATCCATTAATGCATTGTCTGAACCAGACTAATACTGGATCCGCGGCTCCTGGTACACAGCCAATCGGGTCTTACGGCGGGCAATAGCTCGCCAGAATAGAGATGGGGGTTGTCATAGCTCGGTCAGACGCAAGTGTTTCAGGCGAGATGGTCCAAGTAGTTCGAGCGCGAATTTACTGACTGGAAGGTCCGCGGTTCGAACCCGACCCGCTCTGCCTCTCAACTTCCCCTGTCTAGGCTTGGGCAACGAACCTCGTGCTTCCTTCGGGTGGCATGGCAGTTAGGCACCGAAAGGGTGCTACAGCTGAGCGATTTTTTTCAGACTGGACCGTGGATGGGCGTTTGGCGTGGAATCAAGCATATCGTCTGTGGAATGCACACAGAGAGACCGCCTGCTCGCTCGTGTGGTGTGCATGCAAAACTATCGTGTTCTGGGAACAGCGTTGTTTTCCACGCCAAGTTTAGGGTGGTGCAGTCCAGAGAGTGAATAAAGTATAGCGTGGCAGAAACCACGCAAAGCGATTATGAGGAGTCTCAGTGTCGTCCGCCTCCCAGGCCATACGATCCTTAAGCGATGTCGATAGTGTCCGTAATGTCAAATACGACCTACGTTGATTGAGTGGAAGTTTAGAGGTGTGTTTGTAGTGTCGTAGTAGACTCAATCTAAGTAAGCTAACTTAGCTGCAGGGCAATTGAGCATCATTCTTCTCGCGGTGATGTTTCTATCAAGAATGATGACAATCCTGGTGAAAACACTGGAATGGACCATTCGAGAGAATACCTTCTTTTGGGTTTAATAGACGCAGGCTTTCGGGCACTACGTTCCGATAAGTTCTAACGATTACCAGGTAGGCAGAGATGATGGCAGATTTGTCGTGCAACCACTAAGAAGCAAAAAAACCAAAGCTTTCTCTTAGGTATGAAGAACCAGTAAGGGTGATGACCACGAAGAATGAGATTAGACCAGACCATTGGACGGAGGTTTAACATCAGTTCGCGTCGTCCCCCCTGAAGCGTCGAATAAGCAGCAAAAGTTCATGCGTAGATTCAAAGAGGTTGTCAATTCTGTTCAGAATGCTAGTCACACGACAGTTACCTTTCCCAAGTAACTCCGGATGAATTATGGGAGGTAACAGGCCGCTTACATGAGAAAACTTACCTTACTCGGTTGAGATCGGTCAATTTCACGGGAATTGACGAGGGCTGAGTGGAGATAGAAGTTGTGCGGCATCACGACGGCACCGATGATGCCTACAGCTTGTTCCAGCTCCGGCCAACCACAGTTATAGCAGGAAGGAACAAAGAACCCACGAAGTACTTCTAGTTGTGAGGGTTTAACAACGACGTACTGTTCAGAGTTGGGGGACAGTGAGAGAAACACGTGATAAGTTGTAAAATAATACTGTTCAGAGTTGGGGGAGAATGAGAGAAACACGTGATAAGTTGTAAAATAAAGTATATAAAGCCTGTAAATTCGATGCTCTGAGCATTAAACGCATTGAAAGTGTGACATGCTTAGTGCGAATTACCAAGAAAGTATGGCCACCGGCAGTCCGTTTTGTTGAGAACCAATACACACAAGTTGGCTGCCATATCGTAGGCTCACACGTCTCACGTCTTTTCGTCAACGTCCAAGCTCGGACTACTTTCTGGGTCGGTGCAACTATTCAAAACAACCACATCAACGACACATCTGACGTTCACATCTTGAAGCCACAGCATTTCATCGAATGTGTCAACGCCCCGAACTGATGCGACCAAAAAAGCACCATATGGCTGAAGCTACTGCACTGATCAACACATAAGCGGGACATTTGAGTGACGAGGTGTTCACAGCACTCGGTGGTTTGCAACCGGATGTAATTGGCCAAGTCACTACCGATAGTGAATCAACAGGTGAACATGTACACGGACGAAACAATCGATTAGAGGTAGTCAGACAGTCTGGGTCTGGGAAATGATAAACTTGGTGTTCTGAAGAGTTCCTGGACGGGATATGGACAAACGTAAGAGAAGTTGAGGGAGAAAGTCTCGCTAAAGCCGACCTCTGGTAAGATATCTGTGTCGTCATATCGACTGCAACCTGATACGGTCCGAAACAGTTTACAGTAGCAGCATGGTGAGCAGAAACATGGCAAGCAACTGGAGTACGGAATGAAAACCTGGACGCAAGAACACGTTGAAGATAGATGAAGGTCGAAAATTCAATCCTTTTGGAGAGAAATCGCTAATCATTACGTTACTGGAGCGGTAATGTCTGCAACAAACGCGAAGGAGGGTTTGACGCCGAACCCGACTCGACAAAAAATGCTGCAGGAGGATGCTCCAGGGTTTTAAGTCTCAATGATTCTCGCTTTATTGATCACTATTTGTGCCTAACGGTGAGAAATTAGCATTGCAAATACGCAGTTGTACTGACTCATCATCATCATCATCATCATCATCATCGACAGCATGACCTCAGTGTTCAACACCGATGCTTCGCTGCCGTACAACCATGGTTTATTTGAAAGCCTTATTGTGAAAAGAATAAAGATGGACGGGGAGGGGACCTACTGCTGCCTTACTACAATCATTCCGAGGTGCCTACACCTCCAAACAATCATTCAGGCAATCTGGATAGAAACTGACAACAAGAACGTCATGACATCGGTTGGCAGCCATATCTTGCAGCGTCTCCAACCAGGCGCAGTGGGGATCACGCGGTCCCCATCCTGGAAGGGCGAGTAGCACCGACAGCACCCAAGCGTTTCGTGATTTCTATCATACCCTTCTGCCAGGTCAAAGGTTGGCCACCTCTCTGCTTACGCCACTCTGAATTGGGCATGGAAAACAGCACTCTCTTCGGCAAACGATGAATGGGCATGCGCAACACATGTCCCAAACAACAGTCTTCAATGGAAGTACCCCTTGCACAACCCAAAACTCGCTTTCTAACTGCCTCGTTACGGATTCGCCGACACCAACCCACACGACAAAACCGAACAGGATTGCCGAGAGCTGACATCACGATCTTTTGCTTGATGGATTCTTCAGTAACCCGGTCTGGGTGCACCTGAGTCGAAACTGACAAGAAGAAGAAAAGTAAACCCACTCAATGGAGGTGAACATAGGTCACGCGATGAAAACAAACAGTGCAGGTTACGGAGGAGCAAACAGCAATCGATCTATGAGTATTTGTGCAGCAAACTGTCGAGGTTCATTTGAGGATTTCACAACGGCTTTCTCCAGGAAATAATCATTCTCCAAATCCGATGATTACTTTGGGATGATTGTAGAAATTATCACGATAAGAAACAGAACCCGATCACGTGATAAGGTCAGTCAACAACCGTAGCCTTGTGGAGAAAATACCACGAGATTAAAGTATTGTAGGGGTTTGATTGAGGGCTTGATGAATGGCACTGCGCTTCTTTACTCTAGCAGAAAGCTCCAGCCTATGCCAAGAGAATCTAATAGCTCAGCACATGAGGCCTTGAGATACCGCAGTACATCTGAAAGTCGACGGCAACCCACGGTGTCATTGAGGATGGAATGCAGCTGCCGGGATTTACAGCATTTCGGAGCGCACGATGTGAACACTGCCTTTGTGCAGGAACTCTCCTCAATCGGAAACACACCTGATGCCTAGTGGAGGTGGTGAGGATTGCATTTCTCACTGCGGACACCATCAGTCATCAATTCAATTCAATTCAATTTATCAGCTTTAAACCGCGTACCATTGGCACACTGGTTCCAGCTGCTACAGTTTCGATCACCAGAAAACGGGAATGTGGAACGTACAACGAAGCCTTGGAGGCGAAGGTATGTTCGGTTTGTTCGGGAATTGAGTAGCTACGTATTGAAGGCTATGGCTTTGATGCACGAGCGCCACTGACTGCACGATTGGGCCATCAGTCATAATGCGGACGGTCTCTTCTGTACATAGCCTTTACCTATCGATCTCAAGCGCACCATACTAAGCAGTGGATAAGAGTGGCGACAAATTATCGCGAAGGTTGCTAACAGGGTTGAGAAAGAGTTTCAACAAACGCATTCAAAGCGAACATGCATGAGTCCATCAGTCACGTGCACGTAATTACAAATTAACATTAGCTATCAGCTGACTTAATGCGTTAGCCCGAAAGCAACATCTTCAGCATGCAGCACCTTGGACAATTTTTTTTACCACGATGCGGTATTGCTGGATACCTCTCTCTGTGGAGGGAGGACATTACCCAGGGAACTCTCGACAAAGGTTCGGCGAAGTTGACCGAGAACTTGCTTCTTTGATTTATCCGGTGATGGCTTCACTTCAAAATGACCCCATCTGCCAGTTTCGTAGTACTGCGTGGGTCACAAACAGACGGACATAACGTGACACCTAGCCTTCATTGTAAAACCACTTCAAATACACGATGGGGTGATACACTCAAGGATACTGGGGTGTAGTTTCTTATGAAATACAATAAGCAGAGTTAAAACACAGAGTGAAGCCCGACCATTCGACTGGACCAACGGTTTGATGCTTCGTTTACGAACGCAACTAAAGGTAGCGAACTAAACAGCGTGCAGGAGACCAGGGGAAGAGAAGAGGATGGAAAGGGGAGACGGAAGTAGGCAGACAATCAAGTTCATTACCTCGTATCCAAAAGTCACAGCCATTGTGGTGATTAGAAGGGCGAAAAACAGCTCCAATTTACGTAACCCATATTTGTCCAAAAAGAGGAAGGTGAATGTATCTGCGATGGTGATGAGGGCTCCGGCCCACAAAGGTATGTAGCCCATCGAGAGTAGGTTGATTGCAATTGCGGTTCCAATAACTTCCTGCGGAAAAGAATGAATGAAGGATGGAAAAGAAAGGGTGAAACCAGTCTTCAACCAGTCTTCCTACTTAGAGTGAACGGAGGGGCCGTACAGCCGTGACGTTTCTGATTCGATCACAGTTTCATTGAAATCCGTTTATCGTGCAGTAAGAAACACAAAAAACAAGGTCATATTCGATAGAGACGGAAAATTTGTACTTTGGGGGCCTACAGAATGGTTGAATGAGTTGGAAACAGACCAGTTTACAACGAAGCGAGCAACGGATGGGCAATCACGGTTATGATTACACAATCGGATGTTGCTATTTGTCCGGAACAGGTGTACATACGTATGAAACGTCCATTGAACTATTAAGTTCATAGGTTACAATGTATTGGTACAACACAAGAAAACTCAGTCGCAGCGTATGAAACGTCCATTGAACCATTCAGTTCATAGGTTACAATGCATTGGTACAACACAAGAAAACTCAGTCGCATCGAGAGATCTCTGAAAGCAACACAGTGTCCTAAAGGGTTTAGCCTCCCAGTGATTTCCAATCACCGAGATTTCGGGAAAGGACTCTGTGTTTGTGATAAAAAAACAGGACAAAACAGTAACGAATAAAAACTGCAGAGTTTGGCGTCCAAAAACACATCCTGCAGATAAGAATCGACTAAAAACTCACAGGCGGAATCTCATCCCGTGATCCTTACTGCAGGAGTGCCCACTTTAGTCACACAGACACTAGATGCCGTGCTCAGTTTGATCCCAAGTGTTTTTTTCACTTCTACACCATGGTTTGCATGTTGCGAGGCGAGTTTCCGCTGGAATTTTCTCGATCGATTCCAGCAATAATAAACTGAAAAACTCTACTCACCAAGCAGCACTCGGTCCCGGCACAAATTGACTGCTTCCATCCGACCCTGACAAGTTTTCAAAGAGGGTTGCCTGGCGACCGGATATGGTACCAAACACACTACTCATTAGGTTGCTGAAAACCCAGGCACTTATTTACTCCACAATTATAAAGACTGTATAGTTGTTACTTTTTGCTGTGTTCATCTAAAGGCAGTACAGGCCGGAAGAACAACTGGTGCGTCATTTACGGTTGGCCATATGTCTGGACAACCAAGATTTCTTTTGGAATCGTTAAGAAGTTGTTGTTTTTCAAGCCTGCCGAAAGATCACAGGACAAGTCTGTAATCTAGATAACACCCAGTAATATGTTGCCGTTCCTATTTGAATGACCAGATATTGTTCATATTGCATTTAGGAAATCGATTTCACACAAGATTCCAATAACAAATCCTACACCTGGAAATCGGTCACGAAGATCTTCACACTAAGATCTCTCCACACTGGAACTAACATCTTAATCGATATTTCTGCTTCATTGTATTAATCCAACAATACCCATTTGTACCGTAGATCCTAACATACTGTTTGGACGTTCCAAATATATCGTTCATTGAGTTTTCACCAATTAAAAGATTAACCTCACTTGAGGGAATATACTACTCACATAGTCGCTGAAAGCTTCCACACCCTACGGTCGGTTTTGCAATTTTCTAGACGCATCAGGCAGGTAGTAGAGGAATCTGCCGCCTTCAAATGCACTCTCATCGAAACCTAAATTAATATGAGGGCGACTTTGTTTCGGGAGGAAGAGGTCCACCGTCTCTTAAAAATAATAATAATAATTGTTCAGCTGTAACACCCTTTCGGTGCGTAACTGCCATGCAACCCGAAGGAGGCACGAGGGCTGGGATACTGTCAGGGGAAGTCTGCCTAGACAGGGGAAGTCGAGAGGCAGAGGTGGGGTTCGAACCACGGACCTTCCGGTCGGTAAATTTGCGCTCTAACCACTTGAGCCATCTCGCCCCACCGTCTCTTCCATTAATGGATAACCGCAAAAGTTTGGGTGGACCAGGCTGCGCAGCAGCTGTTAGATCTGGCGTGACGTTTCAACCTAGTTAATGACCCTTTGAACAGCGATCCCAAGAAGACCTCTTTCTGTGATTGTTCCCCTTGGCTAATACATCACAAACCTATATGGTACCAGAAATCACGTGAAAAAGGTTAACATAAGGGGTACATACACTTTAGTGAGATAGAAATCAAAAGAAGGGGAGCTGAATGAGGGGTACGTCAATGGGTTACGGAATCAAGTAAGTAACGTCCATGTCAGACGGGCTTATGGGGCCGGATTTTTCGCAGGCCAGTTCAAGTTCCGAGGTCACACAAGTGTCTTGCAAAGTTGTGGGTCCAGCAGTCGTATTCCAATCGCTTATGCGATCGAGGGTGGCCTAAATCGTACCAATCGTGATCGGTTAAGAGGTAACCAGGCAGCGAAGGCTTGCTCTTTGTCGATGACATGACTGGTTTCGGCCACATGTGATGCAGTTGCACCTGATCCTGGTTTCTTCCCACTACCACTCAGAGACACGGGAATGTGCTCTCGCATTCTGCCTGAAAAACACCTTGTCGTACGACCAACGTATAATGCTCGACACGAGCATACACAAAGGCTGGTAAGAGAACGTCCTTCAAATGGTATCTAATAGTGGGGCTGGGAATGAAGCTCAAGCACAGGTGAGCAGCCATGTATGTCGTATCAACAGATTGCATAGTCTTGAGTACTAACCGTTCAGGATATCCGTTCTGCAGGAATGTGCATCCCAAGAACATTAGTTCTACCGATTTTTAGCAAACTTTTCCGAAAACATTAGTGCCTCTTGTAAACAACCCGCGACCGATGACAATAGAGTGGTAAGATACTGCAGTTGATACTGCAGTTTCCGTTTAATGATTCGCTGTGTTGCCGAGTAGGTGGGATTGATAAGGTTAGACCACTATCGTGCGCACTCTTAAGTTTGCGCGGTTTCGCGCTCGACATGGGAGAGGCCAAGGAATTGAACGTTATATTGTGATAACCAGACCTAGAAGCATTTCGAGCGTTGAGCCCCTCTTTATTTCGCATCATCATCATCATCATCATCATCATCATCATCATCATCATCATCATCATCATCATCATCGACAGCATGACATCAGTGTTGAACACCGATGCTTCGCTGCCGTACAACCATGATTTATTTGAAAGCCTTATTGTGAAGAAAAAGAATAAAGATGGACGGGGAGGGGACTTATTGCTGCCTTACTACAATCATTCCGAGGTGCCTACACCTCCAAACACTCATTCAGGCAATCTGGATAGAAACTGACAACAAGATCGCCACTGACATCGGTTGGCAGCCATATCTTGCAGCGTCTCCAACCAGGCGCACTGGGGATCACGCGGTCCCCATCCTGGAAGGCGAGTAGCACCGACAGCACCCAAGCGTTTCGTGATTTCTTTCATACCCTTCTGCCAGGTCAAGGGTTGGCCACCTCTCTGCTTACGCCACTCTGAATTGGGCACGGAAAATAGCACTCTCTTCGGCAAACGATGATTAGGCATGCGCAACACATGTCCCAACCAACGCAGCTTCTGGTGCTGGACACATTCTTCAATGGAAGTACCCGTTGCACAACCCAAAACTCGCTTTCTAACTGCCTCGTTACGGATTCGCCGACACCATCCCACACGAGCTATGGTTCTGAGACAACGATTGTCGAACACCTGAAGACGTCTCAGTTCCGCTGCTCGAACAGGCCAAGTCTCACAGCCATACAACAAAACAGCCCGCACTGTAGCTTGATACACACGTCCCTTGAGATTCAGGGACACACCACTTTGACGCCATAGGTGTCTCAAATTAGCAAACGCGACCCGAGCCTTGCAGATTCGCGCATTTACCTCATCTGTCACACTACAATCAGAACTAATACAACTTCCAAGATATGTAAAACGCTCCACAACTTCCAGTGCCTCTCCCTGGATTGTAAGTGGCGTGTTCAGTGACTGCATGTCCAGGAGCATGACCTTACACTTTTTGGGTGCAAAGTGCATACCAAAGGACGGGATGACTTTGGTCAGTTCATCTAAAAACACCTGCGCCTTCTCCTCCTCTTCAAAGATAAGAACGATGTCATCTGCATATTCCAGATCGACAAGGTTTTCGTCAGAGGCTATTTGAACACCGGGGTTTTGGAGACCTTCCAGCGTTCGTCTCATTATTTCATCGATCACGAAGTTAAACAGGAATGGGGAGAGTGGGCATCCCTGACGGACGCCACTTTGTGTACGGAAGCTTTTGGAGAGCTCGCCGTATACTCTCACACGTCCGGAAGTCTTGGAATACAAAGAGCTTATTATGTTCACGAACTTCCGGGGCATTCCTTGGTGGGCAAGCGTGTCAAGTAGAACAGACCGGTCAACCGAGTCAAATGCGCCTTGGAAATCCAGGAATACTAGAATTGTGGGTCGCTTATACGTATGGCGTTGTTCTAGCACCTGACGAAGTGTGAAGATTTGGTCAACACAACCCCTACCAGGCCGGAATCCCGCTTGCTGCTCTCGAGACAGTGTCTCACGAGCCACCGTAAGGCGACGAAGCACAAGTGACGCCAACAGTCTCGTTACGACCGGGGTCAAGCTGATCCCCCTGTGGTTGCCACACTCACTACGAGCCCCTTTTTTGAAAATGGGCACTATCAACGACTCTCCCCAGTTGTCTGGGACAGACTCCTTTTCCCAGATGCAGGCAAACAGATCAGACAGGCGTTGACTGAGGATTTCACCCCCATCTTTGAACAATGCGGGTGGGAGGTCATCCGGACCAGAGGCTCGGTGGCGCTTGAGAGAACATATGCAGTCATAAACCTCCGAGGCCGTAGGTGGTTCCACGTTCACCGTCCAGGGTTCTACGTCACCTGTGGGTTCCAGATGGGCGCCAGCTGGTGGCCATGGCAATTGTTGTTCGAAGTATTCGGCCCATCGGTCGAGACGTTCTTCTTTATTCGAGATGGTCACTCCATTCCGATCCTTGATAGTTTCGCTCACAGGTGGTTTCCGGGGACCGGTCGCACGGATCAACTGAAATAATCTTCGGGCATTACCGGATTTCTGGGCCTCTTCCATTTCCTTGGCTTTCTGTGTCCACCACACTTCGCGGTCGGCTTTCACACTCGCCTTCACTTGACGTCTGATAATTCGTCGCACCAAGTTATGTTCCGGGCCGGCTGGGATATTTCTCCGAGATTTAAGCAGTGCCACCGTTCGGTCTGATATCCAGTGCTTGAGTGCGCCTGGTGGTGCCGTGCCACAGGCGAAATTCCCAGCACTATGCAAAGAGGTGGCAATCTCGTCCCAGTATGCGTTCACATCTGATGGTGGAGCATTTGGAAGAGACCCTAGAAGACGATTCTGGTAAGTTCGTCTAACATCCGGATCTGCCAGTCTCTCAGTTGCCAAGCGATTTGTCCGCACCTTACGCGGTCCTGGAAAACGTAGGGAGAAGCGACTCCGGACGAGCGCGTGGTCGGAATCCACAAATGTGTTCCAAAACGACCGGCAGTCAGTTACTGATCCGCGCCATCGGTAACTGATGGCGATGTGGTCGATTTGAGTTTGTGGTCGGCGTGTCGTTGGAGGACACCATGTGGCCAGACGACATCGGCTATTCCGGAAGTTAGTACTGCATAGAAATAGCCTGCGATCAGCACACAGCTGAAGCAATCGTTCCCCATTGTCCGTACGTACCGAGTCCAATCCATGTCGACCTCCTAATTGAGTCTCAGATACGCTAAGCCTGCCCACTTGTGCATTCAAATCTCCGGCAACCACCACGATGTCTGAGCTTTTAGCTCGCCGCAGCAGGGCATTCAGGGCGTCATAAAACCTGTCTTTGACGGTGTCGGAGCTACAGTCAGTTGGGGCGTACGCAGACACGATAAACAAACATCGATCAACATCCCGCTTGTGAGACCCCTTCACAGACGTTGCCAGACGAACCGCCTTGCAAAAGGTCCCAATATTGCACGCTGATTGGCTTTTATCCAACCCAAGTCACAAACTAGGTGACGGTTAGTAGTGAACGACGTTGTGGACACTTCGCCCAAGTGGTCCGTCATAGAAATGGTCCCGATAAGGAGAACTGCCGTATGCGATGCCTTCGCGAGGAAAGCCTGTAGAGAGGCATCGGTTCTTTTCCAAAACCGTATTCCAACTTCCATAGGAAGCATTGGTGGAGATTATTCACACTGTCCCGTACTTCGTTCTATCGCTTACACAGAGGTTCGGGACAAAACTGATTTAAAATCGACAAGGGCTACTTTATCATTCGGTCATCATCCATGGATATTAGAGACAGTTACGGACACTAAGGGAATCTAAGGAATCTGCCTAGGCTCGGGCAACCTGGCAGTATCCCAGCCCTCGTGCTTCCTTCGGGTGGCATGGCAGCTAGGCACCGAAAGGGTGTGTTACAGCTGAACCGTTACTAAGGGAATACACCGTCAGTATTCTTTGAAAAGTAGTGAGTCACGCAAGTTTGTTCATTTTTGTTCAAACTGAAGGAACCACTCATTGATCTTCCTATCCAGTTCCGCGATTAGCATGGACCAACTTTGTCTTGGCAGCTGACGCGTCGTGAACCTATGTCTTGTCACATAAAGACCGGTAAAGTATGCATCCGTCAAGTGTCGCATCTCACTTTGTTAGGTCACAAAATCATCACCTTTTTGGTCGCGAAAAAGGTCACAAAAATTTCACACGTAATGCAACACTATGCAACAACACCCACAACTATCCTGTATGACATCCACTTTCCTGCTGTTTTGATGATCAGCGAGCGACAGGATTAATGGAGAGAGAGAGGGATCCAGGAACTCTGACGTAGACGAGTCCAAGGTATGTAAATATCCTTCAGGGGACACTACACGTTTTAAAAATGTTGAAAAATGTGTCTTTGTTTTGCACTGTATTCAACCGTTCACGTACGCCAATACCCTCTAACGTTCTTCCACTGTTCGCCTCTAGGTATCTCCCTAAACTTCGCAATCCTGCAACCATCTTTTACCTTCTTCTGGGATGATTCCGCCCCTACCTGTTGACTGAGTTCACAACCTGATCGACGGTAAACGTGCAACGGTATTCAGAACACTACCAGATAAAAATATTGATCGTCTTGATGGCTAGCGATGTGGCGACTTATTTTTCCACAGAACGACGTTTCTGAAGATCGCATGTGAAACGCAGATGTGCTTGATTGGTAAAGCATTTTCTAGTTAGTGATTAGATTCCTAAAATGTATAGTCGGTAATGCATAAAAATTGATCGGTCCAACCAGCTGGACTTGCCTTAACCTGTTTCCATGCTAACTTGCAAAGTCGGTCTCAATCGATTCAGAATGCAACTGGCGAAAATCGAAGCAATATTTCAGTTTATTCAGGCATCACAATCTGTTGCCTCGTAGGCCAACACGAACAGTAACGTTTCACCAACCCCTTACGATCGATCAGTCTCATTAACGCTCGCTCTATTCGGGCTACCACATGACGACACTATGGCGGTTAATTCAAACTTCCGTCAAGAGTTTTGTTCACAGGCGCACCTCTAACTTTTGACTACGATAAATTGGTATAACAAAACATCCATCACGGCCATCGGACCACGAAGTTGCTCTTTTTACGTCCGATCCATCCAGCATTTCAACGACGGTGTAGAACACCGTTCTGTATTAAACCGTCTCGGTCCATCTGTGAAAGCTGTGTGCCAAGTCGCGTCGGGGGGAAATAGATACCTGGAGCCACACAAACGAGTTGTGCGTCAGGAGACGCACATGACGCGAAGCTAGTCCTCATATGGCGTCTCATTTACCTCCTATCCGCTGGTTACAGTGGTCTGAGAAATCTGATGATCGTGTTCCATGATCGAACACAAGGATCGACAGACAAGTGGAACACAACTGGTCGAACCTGTCTTGCTCTACACGCAAAAAGAAAGCATGAGCAAAGTGAGAACTTAGATAAAAGGATGTGTTTCAAGACAATTTATATTCTGGGCAAATCTTTTGCTACGCATAAGGATCTAACCCTCAAAACGCAATCTGTAGTCCGAATCCCAATGCCGTTTACAAGGGCCAAACGAAGTTGCCGGGATCGAAGCACCACAATGAAACCAGTTGAATTCGACTACTGAAGGCGATTCAGTAGTCGCTCCGAACGCTCCGGGGCAAAATCACGCTACCTGGTTTGATAGACCAGAACTAATGCGACTCGCGGAACCTTTTTGCTGTAAATAAGTATCACAGCTGCGTCTACAGAAAGAGTGGTGCTGATCTTTCGTGAATTTTGATCGCAGTGACTCATCCGCGGCCAGAACACGACGACTAATAAGCTAACATCCGTCCAGCGTAACAGCATGATGCGGTGTGCACATCCAACCAAAGACTGCTCTACATTCACAAAAACAGAAATAATCATGGCAACTGGAGCAAGCTGCCCGAGACCGACCTCTGTGGTTATCCAGTTTATGGTTTTAGACTGTTTCGGGCGGAAAACACGTTTGATGCTTTGAAAGATGATCAGTATTGAAGCAACCACCGGCGAAATGCTACCATTTGGAACATACCTGCATGTCTGAACCGATAATCGCCACTTCGACCATGATCCACAAGAGGAAACGAACTGGCCGCGGATACTGTTCGTAGCAAACCATGGCCAAATGGCGTCCAGTGACTACACCAAGTCGAGCGGCCAAACGCTGCAGGAACAAACCCATCAAAGTGGCACCGAACAGGAGCCACAACAGCTGCGTGAGGCAAACAAAACAGAAACAACGGTCACGTGAGTTGGAACAATAGGAAGGAGGGCACCATAACTGTGACATGCAAGATTGTTTTCAGTAGATGTGTTTCGACCCATAAGCACCTCCTGAGCGAGGAAAAATTTCGTGATTTCTTTCGAGCGTCAACGGATCAGTGGAAAAAGAAACCAGTCAAATAGCGACCAAGTTAGGAAAGTCAGTGTCCTGAAAATAACCCGAAACTTACTGTGACTACCAACTCCACCAAAATTGCACTAGGGAGGCCGTCAAACAGCCGGGCCGGAAAACGAGATGCCGATTGGACGCTCAGGAAGTCAATCAGCAAAAGCTGACGATGATGAGCGTTAGGGCATGTCATTGAAGCAACGCCAACCAATCATCTAACCAACCATCTAATCGGACAGCCTGGGTTCAAGGTCAAAAGGGTGCTTTAAATACCGTGATGCTATTTTGATCTATGCACTCGCTTGATCGCAATAAAGCTGTTGTGTTAGGTGTTGCTGAGTTAGTCTGTTGGTAAAGTGTCGAAATATTGGTAAGTCTTTTCCCGACACTAAGGTACTGGAGGGAGTGTGGGGGAAGGGCGGTGAGCGAAGAGCTGCAAGGGCAAATGATACTTCCAGGTTGCCCAGGCCGAAAAAGGGAGTTCAGTTGAGGTATCCCACCTTGAGCCTTTGACTCAAAAGTCTGACCCACAAGGCAGTGGGAGGGTGTGGGGTTTTGCTCGGGGACCCTGCCTCTAGCCTCTGACCCAAGAGTCTGGACCGCGAGACAGCGTTTCTTCGTCGGGCTGCTCCCCGTTGGCCTTCCTGGCATGGTTGAACCTTTAGGAACTGAGTTCTAGCCAGTATAGCCCGCAGGATCATTGCAGCACAGAAGCCCGACCACCACGACAAGGTGACAGCTTTTGGTCGGGTACTGGAGCGGGGATTGCAGTTAATCACAACAAACTACAATTTAAAAAATCGCATAGGATATCGCATCAGCAAGTACTGCATCAATGTGCAAACTATCGCGCTGTCAGAAGTCCGATCCCCGTTCGATCACGGCGAAAAACTGAAGCCGGATGACGTTTGGAACACTACGGGTGTTACATGAATGAAGCACGATCGATTAATGAAAAGTGAATTTAAACCATCCTATCTGGGACAATAAACGGTCGAATTTGGTCAAAAATGCCGTTCCACCTGCACAACTGTGTCTTCAGCCACAGCTTGCCAGCCTCCACAAGAGTGGGCCATTTGGATATGTCTTCGCTCCCCACATTATCCAAAGATAACCGCGATAATGAACTCCTGGCTCTGATAAAGGCCTACCTAAGCGCGTTCGCTGAGAGAGATTTGCTATTCAAGGTAATCGACTCAAAATCGTCTCAGTTATCAGCAGGGATAATTCCAGCTTCACAGACTACCATAGACAGGTAGTGCACTGCTCATGCCATTGTAACGCTTTACCCACAGTCACTGTTCTCTGTCACAAAATGAGAGGACATCAAAGTCTGAGTACTGACTATGCTGTCCGCCCTTCAACATTCGGCTCACATGGCTCCATTCTTTTTGCTTCAATTTAGGCTCTGCAATATATCGCCGGCTTCTACCAGCTGGCCCGGTTGACTAGTTGAAGGAGTGTGCAACTCCGATAGTTCGTGCCCCCATGTATCTGTGACTTCATCCTCTATTTACTATATGGGGATTTACAAACTACAAACACTGTATGATGGAACACTGGTGGTGATCGATTCGAAGTAAGGCAAAACTGTTTGTGTACAGCTGGAAAGCTACCTGGTTGTCCAAACCAACAATAGATCTTACAGACGCCTTATTTCATCTGAGTTCCGACTGGGGTGATAATATATGCGATTAGCTCATCTTAGGCTTTATATTCTTCACCTTAACAATAAAACGTAACGTAACAAATGAGCGGCCAATTCAAGTGAAGGAAAGTGTTGGTGTTGGTCAAGACGTCCATCGAGCTTCATGATTTTCCTACAAACATTTCCCCTTTCAATCGTGACATTCTCAAAGCTTCCTTGTGAAGTGGAGCCGTAATGTGTGTTGGTGGTTGTCCGTCGAATGGTGGTGTGCGCGGGTTTATATACATGCTTCTGAAGCAAGTGACTTTCGGTTATGATTGGCTGCCATGACCAGTAATCCTATTGGCTAGGTATTTCACTCGTGTTCTGATTGGCCGACGTCCAAGTAACCTTTGGACTTGACCTGTGTGGCCTTTGCCGGAATGGTCCCACGGTTGCTCCTGTCGTCGGATCCGTTTGTCGGAAGCTCCACGGTGTTTGCGTTATCTGATTGAGTTCGCGAACTCTCTTTTACGCCGAGGTGCACTGATTGGGTCCAGTTCGGTATGTCAGTTGGTGAAGTTTGTGGAGTAGCAAGCCTCCGGAAATTCTCCTGTAAGTTTGGTATCTTTACGTCTTGTTGATCTGCAGGTACGGCCGCCTTGCGTCCTGTTGCATCCACTACACTTTGTCCAATAGCTGTTTAGATTGCCTTATCTGATTTCGTCTTTTGGTTTGAAATCAATTTTCTCAAGGTGACGCACGGCTTATGAGGCAATGAAATTCCGGTTTTGCAGTAGTCTTGCTGTAAGTTCAGAAAGATTCTTGATTTAGGTACGCAGTATTCGTTTGATCCTCTGTTTCGGTTGCCGTTGTTGCTGAGATACCATTTTCTTCAAACTTCTACATTATTTTTGGGTATCCGTTGTTTTGCAGTGCTAGATACCAATGGTTTTCTTCCGGTCGTTGGTTTGTTCACTGAGCTGGGTAACTTGACTGGAAATGTTCTGTCACCAACCGAGGTGCTTGGTATAACCCCTTAAGTACTCCGCACCCTAGCAACGCACTGATCATGCCACCTCGATTGGTGACGAAACCTCTGCAATCAAACTACCCAGATCGGCCAACAAACCAACGACGATCTACGACACCAATATCCTCCTCACTAGCAAATGGTTTCCGTTTTTTCTTCTCCGTTCCGTTGAGCCTCAATTTGGTTTTACTTTCATTTTGGAATACATTCTGAATGCAGCCCTCTGTGTAATTTATCGGATGATTGCCACAGCAGATCAGTAGTCGTCATTAGAGAATGTAACACCAGCGCTTCACTGTCGTACAACCACAACGAATTAAAGTGAAAAAAGAGGAAAGAGAGGGTGAGGGAGGAATCTGTTGCTGGCCTATTGCAAGTATTCTGAGGTCCCTACACATCCAAGCGCTCAATCGGAGAATCTGGAAAGAAGCTGATACCATGAAGGTTGCTAATATCGATTAGCCACTATTTCTTGAAATGTCTCCAGCTGAGTGCAGGGGGGTCATGGGGACCTTATCCTGGAAGGGGGACCACGTCGACTGCACCCAAATCCTTCTTGATAACTTTCATACCCTTCTGTCAGCTCACACGTTGGCAACCTCACAGTTTAGAACAGTCTTAGAGAGACAAGAAGAACAACATTCAATACGCGTTTTCTTCCAATGTACGCGTGTCCCGTTGGTTGTCCCATGAAACGAAAAGTTCAAGAACGGTAGTTTGTTGTCTTTCTTCCAGTTCAGTTGCAAACTTGACATCCTCGAATGTGTTGTTCAGGCATTCGGGGTTTGAAAACAGACTTCGAAGTGTTTAGGGTTGCGCCTGAACTCGGACGTACAGAAGCTGCAGCTAAGTGTGATGCAGGGCGAGCAAAACGGTCAGTCCTAGAGCTGGGACCTGTGTAGAAAGTATTCGAATTTGAGTGGACGAGGGTAAGAAGGGAAGCGTCAGCCGTAGCATGTTTTCGCTCCCCAATGACCGTATATTGCACATCAAATCCGAAATTTTTCACCCAACTGCGCCTCTTGTGGACTTGGCCAGGCAACTCGATTGTTCATAGCACCCAACGGCGTAGGGTTATCTGTCCTTCGTGATGCCCAAAGCAATTATGACGTGTCCCGATAAACCCCACATCCGCTTCAAAATATGATTGCCCCAAGTATGGGAGCTGACTACGCTTTATGTGCTCGTTTCCCTCAGTTCTTAGTGGCACGTAGCTGAACCTTGGGAAATAAAGTTCTAGCCATAGGGCCGTTTCAGATGTCAGGTCCGACCTCAAGATAACGGCTTTGACCCGGATCCATGGGGAGCGGGGGGAGGTTCATCAAACAGCCAGGTTGAGATAACCTCGATTCCATGTGAATATAGTCCACTGCGTGTCGAAAAATCGCAAGCACGAAAAACACATGATCCGCTCTATGATTATGGTCTTCTAATGTCCTTACAGCTGTGCAGAAATGGTGAACATTTTAGAAATGAGACCTGTGCAGAGGATATTTGTGACAAGGGGACGATTCCGAGGGTACCAGTGCGTTTAGATTAGGATGGCCGGGACTCGCAGATATTCACAGATATCGGGTCTTGCCTCAATACACGTTTCGTTTCAAGGGGTGGTCATGATACACGTACGTCTTTACCGTGGTACAGATCCACGCAGAAGGCCCTACACATGGCTGAAATAAGCATACACAAGCAGCTCATATGCTACCACGTCAGTTACCGGTGCATGCGAGGTGTTCATGCTGTTTGGTATAAGAAGCATTGGGGCGTAAACACCACAATCACTGGAAGAAACAACTACTATTTTTTTGCCGAGAAAATCAATCGATGACTGTACCGCTAACAGACAAAGTGCATCTCACTGCACAAAGAAATTCATCAATCGGCTATGGTGGGTGATCAGGTGTTCCGTGAGCTTGGTACTTCGCTAGCAAACGCTTCGTACACCAATGACGTTTCCTCGATTGATGACGAAATGTCTGCAAGCTGATTAGCAGATTTAGCGAACAGATCAACAGCCATCACCAGTAAACACACCCGAGCTACCAGCATTCCGATACATTTCCATCAACAGGCGCGCTGAACACCTTTATGTTTGTTTCGTTTAGCAGAGAGGCAAAATAACACGGTTACACTGGATGACACTTTGTGTGCCATGCGTTTTTTTAGTAATTGCGACGTTCACCGCGTTCCGTGGGAAAAAAGCGCTAGCCGATGAAACTCGTTCGGTACTCACGAGATTCTCTCGTTGGAATCATCGTCCGAGCAGAGTCCATTAGGTCGAGACAGCAGTGTGTGGAAAAGGACGTACGTCATGATACACTGAAAACGTAAATGTAACGTAAACATCCAACAGGGGAAACGACAAATGGTTTGCGCTTGGCATATCTTCTATACGTCATCATCATCATCAAAGACAGCAACATCAGTGTTGACACTGATGCTTCACTGCCGTACAACCATAAAGTTCGTCTAATTTCATATGCATATATATACATAAATTATATATTAAAAGCCCTAGAGTGAAAAGAAGAGAAAAAGAGTGGATGAGGGAAGGGACCTAGTGCTGGCCTATGTCGAGCATTCTGAGGTGCCTACACCTCCAACCGCTCAATCAGACAATCTGGAAAGAAACTGACAGCATGAACGCCACTGACATCGATTAGCCGCCATTTCTTGCAACGTCTCCAGCCAAGCACAGGCGGGGTCACGGGGACCCCATCCTTATCTTCTATACGACAGGGTTTTATATCGTCTGGATGGGCATCCACGTAAAAGCGGGTACGAAACCGACATGAGAGCGTCAGCTAACAGCATTCACGCAATAAACGTTGAGCTATCGCTCACGCAATCTGAAAACAGCGTGGCAAGACCCGTCCGTGTGTATGACATGAGCTGAAGCGTACCGCTGTCCGTTGGTGAGCCTCAACCGGACATCCGAAAGGCCGGTCGTCGTTGCGATTCATGCACCGTGTTCGGGAGTTAATGACTCAGGACTCAGCATCTGTGTGCGTGTGAAGCTGAACCCCTCTGAAAGAGTGCGGACTCATCCAACAGCACGTCAGGGTTTACCGACAGACAATGCAGAACAATTGCTGAGCCCTGCTCATGCTTGTTAAGTGGGTGGTTTTCTTGTAGCTACCTCAATTGAAACGCAGTCTCGATAGCGGGTTTCGCCGAGGTATTCTCTTTGGTTGTCCCATCATAAGGGGTCCTTAGGATGCACAAGTACCGTTCTGTAGAGCTGTTAATTTGGAAATGATGCGAAATTCACATAGACCAATCGTAACATTTGTGTTTTCATGCTGCTTTTGTAGAGAGTTTCCGACCATGTTCAGTTCAGTTCAGCTTAATAGCTAAAAACCAGATACTAAAGGTACGTCGGTTCCAGCTGTTACAGTTTCGGTCACCGGAGAATGGCAGAGCCAAGCAATGGAGGTAATCACGTGATCAGTTAGTGCGAGAAACTTGGGTGCTAGGCACTGGGCACGATAGTCTTGACACACGAGCACCACTGAGTGCGCGATTGAGCCACGCCTGTCAGTTTCATCAACCAGTTGAATCTTGAGGCGGCACTTATCAACCCGACTGAGTTTACTGCTCAGCGTTTTCGTACTTCGTTGCCAGTTCATATACTGCCCACTTCTGACCACGAGTTCTCTGTACCTCGGAAACGCACGTATGGAGTAAGAGCAAGGACAGATAGAATTAAATTCAGTCGAAGCTGCTTCCATGGCGGTTGTGTGAAAGATTCGATTTGCTTGCGTTCCATACTGATAGGCGCACTCTCAAACAATGAGTTAGGATAGTCGTGCATCTTTGGTGTTTGTAGAATACTTCGACGTATTCAGGAAAGCCCAACTGAGTGACGCGCAAAATCACAAGCCAGAAATTGTGGATTCTTGAGATTTATCAATGAAAAGCGGTACTACATGTATAAAATGCGTAACAAAAGGGTTACAAACCTCAAATTATGGGGGTTCCATCTAAATTTTTGCAAATTGTAGTGCAAGTCCAAAGAAAGCCCGGAGAAGACGGTAAATCGATCTTAGTTAGCGACACACGCCTGTGCACAACACGTGGTAACGCAAAACGGTCAAAAAGCGCGCGTAAAAAATAATCGACCAAACTGGTTCGACAGGTCAAGGGTTAAAAGTTCATGAGGGGTTACAAATGTACATCGAGTCTATGAGGTAGAGGCAGTAAACAGCAGGCTCAGACAAGCGAAGGAAGGGAAAGTAAGTACAGTGTTTCTCAGTTTACTGAAACTAGAAAGTATTTGACCGACGAGATATTGTTTGCTCCGTTTATCAGTGACAACTCATTACGGCAGTGAAGCATCAGTGTCAACACTGATGTTGCCGTCTCTGATGAACTGCTTTAATGTTAAATGAGTGCCCGAGTGGATGTTTAACTATCAACCAGAATTCGTTGGTTTGTGGCAAACAGAGACTTGAAACAGTGTTCCAGCAACTAGGCAATCTAGAGAGCCGGGTACTTGTTGAGCACTTTCGAGTCGCACATTTCAAAGAAACATAGGTGCGGAAGAAGTGTTAGAAACCTTAAAAAGTCAACACAAAAATCGCGTTGCGTAATCACAAGGTTCAATTACACAACGTCTACACACACACACACAGAGAGAGACGATGCCTCAAAAATGTTTGTCCCGGTTGATGGTACTTTTATTTTTATGTGCGGAGATTTTTGTAACAACCTACTGGAATTTCTCAACAAAGTTTCATTTACGTGCGAGAGTGAACGTGAACACACACACACACACAGTTTGTCAGACTGTCTTGTGAAACTTACTGGAATACAGTTTCAAGTATTTGTGTAGGGCCTTGCAATCGAATCCCAAAATTCCATGTATAGTACGCGTGTAAGTATTCAAACACGTGCTGCGCAATCACGGCGTAAAAAAGATGTCGTCTGACAGAGATTCTGATCCCAATGAACTCAACGCTAAAGGCAAGGCTATCGCAAACACACGGTCTGACTTTTTAAGCTATACAGTTGTTCTGGAAACGGCAAACCGCAATGTTCAAGAAGGCTCAGTAACCGTTAAGCCCGTATTGCCAAGAAGCAGATATTCCTAACGCTGTGTTCCGTCAACGGGTGCTGAATCAAACAAGACATCTCTACACCCATCATTGTGTGAACTGGAAAGTACCCATCATCTGGTGGACCACATTTTTGTCCAATCAGTCTGCAACGACCGTGGCCATTGCAGTATGAAAGCGAAATGTTGGACTTGGTCGCACTGTGGCGTGATCGGAATCAAGTTGTGCTTGAGAAGGAGCAACAGTTTTAAATAGTGGCTATTCACCGGTGACTGTTAGCCAGGTGATCTAATTGGGTCAACGGTTGATTTGCATTGGGTGATCATCAGTTTGCACTATGCGAGCGTCCGTGTTGAAAATTCGTGCAGGCCAAAAGCAACTGATGTTCAGCACACAACTGAAGCAGTCGCTCTGCGTTGTCCGCGCGCTGAGCATCGACTTCGAATCGACCGCCCAGATGTGATTCCAAAGAGCTCAGATGACCGACTTAAGCATTCGTATGACCCTCAATGATCACATTGTCAGTGCTTCTTGCCTGATGAATGATCCCGCAGAAATCTCTGTAGAATGTATTCCTCTCCGCAGGTACGCACCGAAAAGGCTACAGCTGAACGAATATTTTATTAGTTGGCTTCAGGGGGACGGTCTAGCCAGAGAGGAAGGGATAAGCCATAGGTGTCTCACTCCTTATGCTGCCGTGCACAGCAGATGAGTTTGAAGCGGCGGCGGGCTCTTGGTAGGCCTTAATAGTACTTCGGCCGTATTGAATAAATCGCCAAAAGTCGCGGTCCATTCGTTGCTCAATTGGAGTGTACGGTTTTTTAGGGTCGATCTTTTCTAACCCGTTCTTCCTCTGGAAAAGTCAGCGTCGCTGCTCGTTTGAATATGGACATGCTGGTCGCCTTCACACTCCAATAGCTAAAGAGAGTACCACGATTACTCAGGTACGGGACCTAGCTGTTCTTAGTTTTACTGCTCTCCTTTGACCTTCCTGGCTTGTCTTCATCATCATCATCATCGTCGACAGCATGACATCAGAGTTCAACACCGATGCTTCACTGCCGTACAACCATGATTTATTTGAAAGCCTTATTGTGAAGAAAAGAATAAAGGTGGATGGGGAAGGGAGTTAGTGCTAGCTTACTACAATCATTTCGAAGTGCCTACACCTCCAGACACTCAATCAAGCAATCGGGATAGAAACTGACAACAAGAATGCCACTGACATCGGTTGGCAGCCATATCTTCCAGCGTCCCCAGCCAAACGCAGCGGAAATCACGCGGTCCCCATCCCGGAAGGCGAGTAGCACCGACAGCATCCAAAAGTTTCGTAATCTCTTTCATATCCCTCTGCCAGGTCAAGGGTGGGCCACCTCTTGGCTTCTGCCACCCTGAGTTGGGCATGGAAAACAACACTCTCCCCGGCAAACGACAGTTCGGCATACGTAACACATGTCCCAACAATAAACTCATGCTGAATCGGCCGTCGCGTGGTAAAATTTTAAGGTCCTGGCGGTCTGGAAGCCGGGCAAATAGAAACAGCTTGTGATGTGCCCGGAGACGGTCCGGTTAAAAGACGAATACATGCCATCAAGTGGAGTGGTGAGAAAAGCAAAACACTTGGGAATACGCTTCACATGGAAAGATCGTGCTACACCAGAGAGGACCAGTGTTCCAGAGCGGATGCTGACAAACCATCGAAAATACTCCTAAGAAAATGATGCCGATTCGAGATTCCATGGTTGAGCTCATCGAAGGATGTGCGTTTAGTGTTCTTGTACTCATCTAAGGCCACGGGTTGGGAGCCTACCGACCACTGTCACCCTGGAGAAAAAGGGCGAAGTTTTACGTTTGGTAAGTTCGTTGTCGACAGTGATCCGAGGTGTACTTGAGTGCAAATCACTCTGTGTTAGGCGGAATCTCGCACCGATACCACTTTACCGCTCGCAGTTAGGCGCTGCTACGGCCAAGAAGCCCATCCCGCACATGGTTGACTGAAAGATCGGGCCCCTCGCCAGTCCAGCATCAAGGCAAGCTATGATTGGGTGAAAGTCTGGACTCAACAGCCAACCATGATCCAGTATCTGCCGAGTGCCGGTTGCCAATGGCGTGTTCATAAGGTGTCAGAATTTCCAGAATTTTGTCGCCGCATACACTTTATAAACGACGCGCTGTACACGAGTTTTTGACCTGTTTTTTTGGCGTTAATACATGGTTGTTTTGACGGGAACACTAGCTTGTAGGGTTCAGACCGAGAACTAAGCTGAGAAAACACTGTCATTACACTATGTGAGCGTCCTACGTTTCAGAGGAGATGGTGGATGGGGGACAAAAGATTGGAAGCCGACAGATCCTCATGCAAATGGCTGAGAACTCGGTGCAACTTGAGGCAACCCAAGACTTAACAGCCAACTACGACTGAGAAGAGGTGTTTCGAACACCAAAGTAACTGAGGGGTAACTGAGATGGTCGTCTGGCCTTCCGAGAAGGGTAAATGCAAGTCGCTGAACGAACTTCTTCGAAAATAAGAGGATATGCATGACGGTTGATGTTTAAGGCACGACAAGACCGTCCAGAAACCGGCGCAATCGCTGAGAAGTATGAAGTCTTGGTATAACCAGTTATTCCTACGGGTAAAAGCTTCTGCAAACCTCACCTAGTACGCTCATTAGACTACAGGATTCACACTGTGGATTGGGTGGTCCCCATTAATGTCTGGAAGAGCTCAAAAAGTATAACAGGTGAAGCGAATGTGGAACTTCGATTTCGATCATGTTTCTAGGACAAGTTCCACCGTGCTACATTCTCCTGTCAAATGGGGATGTTCTGTTTGAAAAGTCCGGTCGTATTCTCAGCAGGCGGAGATTTTGTTGAGCAACCTGTGTATGTTAGCATTCACTAGTTTCCTTACGTCTTACGATGTGTACTTACGTAGTCAATAGTACCCCCCGGGCCCCTTGAGGCTGGGAAAATAAAAATTACTGGAGTAGAGAAACCTCAGAAACTAGCTTGGACGCGCCGAGGAACAGAGGTGGAAAGGAACTGTTTGTCAGTGAATGACTACTACTCGTTTCTCTGTTGAGAGCTCGAATTTGTACAGCGAGTATTTGGCTACACACCAGTAGGCATCTTGCCGTTTCAAATTATTGCGCCACCGCTGTTTATGCAGCGAGTATTTAGCCACACACCAGTAGGCATCTTACCGTTTCAAATTATTGCGCCACCGCTGTTTGATGGTGTATACCGAAGGAGGCTTATTGCCACGTAGTCTTTTCACAGGAAAGTGACTACAAACTCTCAGCATGTCTTTCTTGAGTGAGGCATTGCAATGGGATATTGTCCATTTTGACAAGAGCAGATAAAAGTAGTCATGGGTTTTCAACCATCAAGGGATTCATAGGGAAAATCACCTTACCTGATACTTGGCGATCGCACCGCTCTGTAAATCGGATTCGATGTTGCCCGGATCCAAATAAGCTATGCTCATGAGAAAGCCGGGGCCGGTAAAGGCCCAAAGTTTGCGAAAGCTGAAGCCTCCGCATCGCTAAATGAGAAAAAAAGGGAGAGAAAACGATGAACAGTAAGAAGGAATGTGAAGAAACCGGCTTTTAAGCGAAGTCCTGTAAGACCGTGAATCGCACCGTACCGATACACTATACTCACACCCAAGAAAAATTATAGGTCGTATGGAACCTGGAACCGATATCCCAGTTCTTCACCCTCGTACCTTATCACACCGGATAATATGTACTTTGAAACTAAAGTTCTTGAGACAAGTCACAGCGAGAGATACTGCCAAGTTTCCCAATACCAGTCAGAAGTAGTCAGGACACTGGGGGTCGAGTTCGAACCGCGGACCATCTGGTCAATAGGTTCGCATCTGAGCAGTCTCGAGCTCAGATGTCTGCGAGCAAACAGATTTCATTCGGATGATTTCAGGATGTCACAATGAAAACCGAGGCACTGATCAACAACGAGTGAGCAAAAACTTGAGAAGTTCTTGTGGAGAGTTGATTTGGTCAGCAACATCATCATCACCTCCAGTTATCTTCGTTTCTGACGCCACAGATGACGCACGCTGGCAAGTATTTCTCGTGTCTAGGCGGCTTCATTTGACAAATTTACAGTCATGGATTAACCAGCTACGAAGATAAGTGAACCTATCAATGAACTCAAGCTCCTTCTTCTGAAGTTTCAAAGTGGTAAAAATGAGAGTAGAAGGTCTGCAGGTAAGGTCTTGGACTTTGAAGGTGACCAGTAATATGCCAAAACAGGGAAGGACGCACGTTTGTCAACTAACAAAACGTTCCATATTCCACAGGTAATTCGTTCGTTGTACCCAATATACAAGCAATGGTCTCTCGTTCCGCGGTGACGATGACGGCATCTCGATCTTGTGAGAGTTAGTCGAACGGGGGACAATGCCGACCTGACCATTCACTGAAGAAACGGACTTGATGGGCACGTTGCAGTTTATTCGCCGTGCAGAAACAAAAAAATGGCGAACAAGGATTTGCAGTAGTTCACGAAAATGAACCGTTGGCCATGCAGCTAACCATGAAAAGTTCTTCAAGACACGATGGCCAAAACTCGTTTCTTCATTTGGTCATAGTTGCTTTAGGCTAGATGTGCGATACCACCCTGTATGCCATCGAGAAATTCGTGGCTTCTGTTTGGAGGTCGCTAGGACAACGGGGGATCAAAATGCCTTTTCCCTGATCGAATGCATTTAAAAAATCACGAAACTGTTCCGATTGGCACTTGTTTGTCAACGGATTGCTCAAGCGTGACAATCAGCCATAGAAAAGACTTCTTCAGCCGGAATCTGCAATCTCGAATGCGCTGGAGGACAACATCCGGTCTGAATAGTACATCTCAATACGTTAGTCGCACGAGAGTGATGTATACACTAGTACACACCAGTTCAGCTCAACATCGTCTGTTTGGGGGACGAGTGGCGTAGTGTTGACTCCAAAAAAGCCGCGGTGAATGTTGGTAGTCGGTAACTGTTCGTACTCCTCTGTAACGGGAATCTAAAGGTTGGAACCTCCCGACACTTCAAGGTTGGCAAAACAGATACTACCGTCTGTACGTAATGGGAACATCAAAAACGGGAGATTCAGCTGGGTTCCAGGTGAGTCTCTCGCAAAACCACATTGATTTGCAAATTAGTGTATTTCTCGAGGTACTACCGTTCTTCTTGACGAAAGTAATATCGAGTCAGGGTAGCAGATGTGTTCGAACGAGCATTTAGGCCAGTTGAGTGGTCAGAACCAAGGCAAGCCGTTCCTTTCGGCTTATTCACAACGGTGGTCGGTCTGGCCAGGAAGAAACAGCATACTGGTTTTTTCGAGCAGCAAGGATTGGCAGAGTTGCGTGTGGACGGTTCCCGTAGTCTAAAACCCGGCGTAGCGTTCGCAGCGAATGAGATATGGCCTTTGACTAGCTAAGACCGGCACTATAAAAACCCATAGCTACTCTGCAGTTTTTTTGGAAAACGTCATCAACCATGACTGGTTGTTTTCTTACCTCTAGTCTATGCATTGGCACACTGAAAACTGACTGGGCAATTCAAAAACCACCTAGTCGATACCCAAGAGGGTCGACTTACACGTGACTGGGTGCATCGTGCGACTACCAAATTCAGTAAGTAACAAGCTTAACTCTGGATATAGTTCGGGCTGTACTTGTCGGCTTGTCTTTTACAGAACTGTCTTACAGAACCCATTCAGGTGTGAACAGATATGATTGGGATAATGAAGGCAGTATCGAGTTGCATATTGATTGTTTCCCCGTGGGCATCATGCTTACAATTTGGGACAATGAATGGGTGCCTTGCACTCTGTGCGCATACGATTGGTGGGTTATAAAGATGTGGAACTTGCTAGAATTCTAGAATACCACCGACTGTCTACGGTTGGTGGCTGGAACGCCCAAGGTGACCTGGTTCCCGAAAGGAGGCTCATACAGTAATGGTGAGAGTTAACTCACATTTCTTTGCTTGTATGTTTATTTTGAAGAATCTCACGTCTCTGAGAATGCTACAGTGGTGGTCTATGATTGTAAACCTAGGGAATGACCACCAAGCGAGTGGCTTCCGGTGCGCTAAAAACCAGTTTGATACGCAAAACAGTGTTCAAAAAATCCACTCAGTGAACGTGGTTGTATGAAGAACCGGTTCTACGAAGTGGTACGAAGAACAAGCTGTGTCTCGCTGCAGACTGGAATTTTCCAGCTAACCGTTGTAAACGCGCGAAAAATGCAGTTATGTTGCAAGCACAAGGCGGGAATGATTCTTCACACTAAAGCTTCTCACGATGTACGGGACCACCGTGCATATTCGTTAGCTGGTTAACCAACTTTACGACGAAGAACTAGACGTTCGGCACAAGTTTCCAATACGAAATAAATCAATGAGGCTGTCTGATCTACATAGACTGTAATATATATATATATATATATATATATGAACTAATAATAGCGTAATATACATACACTAAGCATTTTATGACTGATTTTGACGCATAATAACTGCTCCGGGTCTAAATTCTTCCCAGTGTTCAAATAACAATAATCGTTCAGTTGTAACACCCTTTCGGTGCCTAGCTGTCATGGTACCCGAAAAAAGCACGAGGGCTGGGATACTGCCAGGTTGTTCAAGCCTAGACAGGGTAAGTCGAGGGGCAGAGATAGGGTTCAAACTACGGACCTTGCGGTCAGTAAATTCGCGCTCTAACCACTGGAGCCATCTCGCCCCCTTTCTTCCCAGTGTTCTCACTTAGAACTGAATGACTGGTCATCAGCGTTCTTTAGAAAAACAGTCTATCTAACCAGAAATGGTTACTATTTTTGGGTCAAAGCCATGGAACCGCGTCGACCTAAATACGGGGACAAATTAAGTGCTATCTTTTTGCGCCATTCCCGGATATTGTTGGTTGACGTTGTCTGATTCGGACCGGACAGTCATACCATAGCACATCTGGGTGCATGCTTGAGACACGGCGTAGCTGTCGTGCCGCCCGAAAGAAGCACGAGGGCTGGGATACTGCCAGGTTGCCCAAGACTGGACGGAGGAAGTCGAGAGGCAGAGGTCAGGTTCGAACAACGACCTTGCCAGTTGCTGATTTACCAAAACAGATATTGTTATGGAGTAAAACGCTCCGACAACAGACCTCTAAATTGGGGATACCTCACAATGATTGTATTAAGGCAGCAGTAGGTCCCCTCCCCGTCCATCTTTATTCTTTTCTTCACAATAAGGCTTTCAAATAAACCATGGTTGTATGGCAACGAAGCATCGGTGTTGAACACTGATGTCATGCTGTCGATCATGATGATGATGATGATGATGATACCTCACAATTGGAGACACTTTTGGAGCTGCCTGTGGGTTTGTTACTGACGTTTTCCTACCGGCCAGTATTTCGGCCATGGGTTAGGGTTATGGATAATGGCATGTATGCGTTCAACGGTATGGTTTCATTTTTGTTCTGACGGATTTTGGAAACCAACCACCCTGAACGTTTAATATACACCATCATCATCATCGACAGCATGACATCAGTGTTCAACACCGATGCTTCGTTGCCATACAACCATGGTTTATTTGAAAGCCTTATTGTGAAGAAAAGAATAAAGATGGACGGGGAGGGGACCTCTAGACAGGAGAACGATTAGGGTCCTCAACCAAAGCCTTTGGCTCAAAAGCCTAACCGTAAGGCAGCGGTGTTTGGCGGGAGATGCGAATGCATTACCATTTCTACGGAACAAGTCGCCACATGTTCCAACCCCAAACCTAGAGGACCAGGAGACTGTGTTCGTCAGACTTCTAGCCATTGACCAACCTGGTATGAGAAACTCTGTGAGTGTCGCGGGACACCCCCCAGTATAGCTCAATGGGTCGCTGAGGTGCGAAAACCGTCACACCACGGTTAGGTCCAGTCTATTCGTGACGGAGACTGACTGCTTAACATGCAGTCCGAAGTAAAACGCGTTTGACTTCACACACAAGTTGACACCCGTTCAGGAGATAACTGAATCAGCATTAGTGACATCAGTGTTCAGGATGACAATCAGAATGGCGTACTATCAGGAAGGTCAGATTCCTGAAAGCAACCACTGAATGCCCGAAATCTACTGAGACCCTCAGCTCTGCTAGATTTTGACCAGACGGACAACGCCCCCTCAATATACAGCGCCTCAGCTTTCTATCAAACCCAAACAGCGCGAGTCAGCTCAAGGTCAGACAACGCCCCCGCAGTATGCAGCGAGTCGCAGCCTATACCAAGACCAGACCGCGTGCGTCAGCATTGGACCAAGTTAGACAGTGTCCCACCAATGACTAGCTTGAGTTGTATTCTCGCACTCGCACGTACTCACACTCTCGCGCTCGCTTGTTCGGAATATAACTGTTGTGTTCCCTTCTGTGAGTCTTTTTTTCCGGCATTAGGCACTGGAGCGGGTCAGCAATCAGATACAGCAGATTAGCGAATCAGCAGACATAACAGGTAATAAACAGGATATGGATCGAAAGAATTGTCTCAACCTATTATGTTCAAACGTGGTACATATTCAGCCCAAGCGGCACACAAATCTCAAAACCGAAATCGAAATTTAGTGTTCGGCTGGCGAGATATACCAGCTACCCGGAGTGGTACAACTCGAAATTTAGTGTTCGGATGGCTAGATATACCAGCTACCCGGAGTGGTACAACACAACCATGTGGATGCTGCCATGGAAAACAATGCCTCCAAACGAAGTAGATCTTGTTCGAAGCGCAAGGATCCCAAATTAATTGCGTACACTTAATGGGTAAGGCAACGCGCCTAGGAAGAATCGAACCAATGTGAGCGCAAAGCAGGGAATCGGTGTGTAACGTAGACACCGGTGAATGAATGACGTGAGAGAGAGAAAGGACTACCACATTCTAGATTAGCGGAAATTCAGTGGTTGTTGGGCTAGTCCACTACCAACACAATTATTTCTGAATTGGCCGGAAAATTTGAGCTTTTGTTATTCGAACTATGCACATACATTCGCCTAGTGCCAGAACAACCGATAATATGCCAAAACTACGAAGAACTCACCTGAGAACCCACATCATCATCAATGTGTACCTTCTCTTCGAAATCATCTATAGGTGCTGGGAGCCGCTGCCGTCGGCAAGATGATTCTCTGGGTGTATGGGACATGCCCTCACTTAGCAGTGGTGTTCTACCTTCGATTTCGTCTGCGTCTGAATTGAAAGCATAAATACACCAGTTCTGATCACATACCACCAAGTACACTCATCCGGTACGATGCATGACACGGGCTGAAATGAATGACACATGAGATTCGTAAAATTGACGGCGAAATGGGCAACAGTAAGGAACCATTTGTTTGGACGGAAGTGATTTCCATTGGGGTATTAATGTGACGTATGTATGACCACTAACAGTGTGTTAATAAGCAGTCTCCTTGGGAGCACGCACAATATTACGAAACTTAAAGGAACTGACGGATAATCGTGACGATAAACAAGTGGTTAGCGCCAGCGTTTTTTGCTGTGTTACAATGTTTGGTCCGACTAGTGACAAGGAATCGGACCTGGTGGACTTTCTCACCGTGAGGAGCTATTAATCGGAAGGCTCGTGGTTCGAACGCGAACCCAGGTTATCGACTGATATATATATATATATATATATAGGCGACATATGCAACCAGAGCTTAGCAATATGGACATCAAGAAAACGCTAAGCTGACGGGCGATTTCTGCTCACCTTGAACATCTTTAGAAAAACTGCCATAGCAAGCATTCCATTTGGTAGCATTCCATCCCACAATGAAGGTTGCAAACCCGTTTACGTGCACGGCCTCTAACCAAAAAGAGATGGGAGGACCAAGACAATTACCGCATTCATACACTGGGATCTATCATTCTGAGCACCGGACAGACGAGGGATGTCTAATACCAGATTGCCAGGGCCAGATAGGCGTTCATATGGCTAGAAAACAACTTCCGGTGAACAAGAATTAGCTCGCACACGAAACGGGATCATCACTGAGGCTCCCTACCCAGTTCTACTTTGCGCCTGCGAAACCTAACCTCTGTAAGCAGACGACGTCTGGATGCTATCTGTTTTTGGTCATTGGTTACTTTTTGTGAGTAATGAAAACCCCTGTCCGAAGAAAGCGCTGGAGAATGAGCTCCGGAAGTATTGCCATGACTAACTACATTTAGCTGAGCCTCTTCAACAAAGCCTTCAATGGTTTGGGTGTCTGTTGTGCAAGGAAGACGATGAGAGTAACGGACGAATAATGATCCTCACAACATGCAGAAGATAGTGCTGTTATTCAGGAAGACAACTGACGACGTAGCCCAGAAAATTGGCCTCTAAGTGGTCTGGGATTTCTTTGGTGGAACAAGCACAAGAACACGGTTGATACAGACCAGGTAGCCGCTTCAACCGCGTCAGCAACAGTTGATTCAGATATTTCCGGCTCAATATGACTCAGATGGAAAAATAAATAAAGCTCTTGCGAACCACAAGCAACGAAGTCCAAGCGCTTCTCCAATGCCTCATACTACAGGCACGCGGAAAATTTTTCTCGTAGTTTTATACTACTTAGCGAACTCCTTAGTGGATACTGACTGAAGGCCTCTGTAGGGATCCGGGGTGTAAAAATGTGCTTATTATTCAGACGTTACGATGCAGAGTTCAGGAAACCGCTGCTGCGGAGGTCTCACTCTCGCAAGTCTGGAACCCTTTTCAGCCAAAGAAGTGTTCGGGTGCATATCCATATTCAAACGTCGGCATACCCGTGGTAGTGACAACCTTACATCTGTTCTGTTCCAAGACAACACCGAATTCCTGAGTCGAGGTCTATGTAACTTATTTGAGTCAATCTCGAAGAAAGAGACCGTCTGACCGAGGGCGCAACGGCTCAGTGGGGAGAGCGCGAATCTATTGACCGGAAGATCCGTGGTTCGAACCCGACCGCTGCACCTTGAATTCTCCTGTCAAGGGTTGGGCAACCTGGCAGTATCTCAGCCCTCGTGCTCCTTTCAGTTGGCATGGCATCTAGGGACCGAAAGGGTGCTACAACTGAACGATTATCTAGATTGCGGACGAGCTAATCGACATGATAGAAAAATGTGTTTAGCTTGGCAGTTGTAAAAGTTCCGATGGGCTGGTTGGAGATGAGATTACATCACGAATGAGCAAGGCCAGGGTAGCTTGCGAACCACCGACATCTATGGCACTGACGTATGTCAGTTTGTCTGCCAAGGGCATTGTTTACGCAACGGTAGTGCGATCCATATTGCTTTACGAATCGGAAACGTGGCCCCTGCGCACAGAAGACATACGAAAGCTGCCATCATTTGACCACCGGCAGCCGAAGTATTGATCGGGTCTGGGGGATATCGAAATAGCAATGCAGAAGTATGCCAAACAGTTTTACGATGAGCGAGTTGCTCACGCTTCATAGGTTACGCTGGTTGGGACATGTACTTCGTATATCAAAAAGCCGTCTACTTCGCACAGCTTTTATCGCCCAGCCCTGTGCTGAGTGGATGCGACCGAGGGGTGGATGATGTACGACTTGGCAACAAAGTATGAAAACACCAACTAGTAAACTCGATCCGGCCGACACTTACCGCTTCCTGGATAGGGACCCTGGATTAGTGGATTCCCTACGAGCACCCGTTTCGAGAATGTCCATCAGTATTAACTGATTCTAGTCAGAAGGTCTGTTTCTTCGAGAATGGCAGACTTTGAGACACAGGCTTTGACTCAGGAATTCGCGGCTAACTCTGAACAGAAGAGAGGGATGTATAAAAACACTAACCAGTAAACTCAACCGGGCCGATTACTGCCTCCCTAGATGGGGACCCTGGACTCAACTCACCAGTGATTAATAACACTGAAAGAAATAGCCCAGTCGTGCAGTCAGTGGCGCTCGTGCATCAAATTTACGGTCTTCAGTGCGTCAATATCCGGTTCTCGAACCAACTGAACATGTCGTTCACTCAAATAGTTGGCTGTTTCTCAGTCTCTCGCACTTCCAGGTGATCAGAACCGTAGCAGTTGGGACCAATGTTCCCATAGTAACTACCAATCAGTAAATTCGCGCTCTAACCACTGAGTCATCTGCGAGGTGCAGGACATTCGAGATGGGTACCTTGTTGAGTTAGAGTAATGATATCTAACGTTGGATTTCTGTTGCTGATGACGGGCTGGTGTCGACCTTCCACCCAGGAGATTACGAAACGTTTGGATACTGTCTGTGCTACTCGCCTTCCAGGAGGGGGACCGCGTGATCCCTACTGCGCCTGGCTAAAGACACTGCAAGATATGGCTGCCAACCGATGTCAGTGGCATTCTTGTTGCCCACATTGCCTGAATGAGTATCTGGAAGTGTAGGCACCTCGGAAAGATTGTAGTAAGCTAGCACTAAGTCCCCCATCCACCTTTATTCATTTATTCACAATAAGGCCTTCAAATAAATCGTGGTTGTACGGCAGTGAACATCGGTTTTGAACACTGATGTGATGCTGTCGATGATGACGATGATCAGGCACGTTGGATTCTTCAAGAATTTGTACTGAAAGATGTCAATTGAACTGCTCGTTAGTTTTAAACTCACCGACCAAGATGGGCTGCTAGTGAATTGCCGTTCCGTCCTTTTCGCATGACGTTTCTCTGACATCTTCTTTTGGTCGGTTGATCAAATCGGCTGAAACAGAGCGCGGCTGTTTCCTGCAGCGAAAACCTTCTCCATCTCCTGGATCTTCACAACCCACCAGGGTTCTCTGTCGTTCTTCAAACTCTTGATTATCTGACGTTTGAGCGGTCTGCGCGCGCCACTGAAGTCACCTGTTTCTGGCAGGGCTCATATGGCATCCATAGAATCTAACGGTCTCGACGATTTTCATTGTTCATTCAGTCAAGTCGGATGCCTTGGACAGATAGTACTAAAAGCTGGGAACACAGCATCTTCACCTCGCTTCTTTTAACCTCCAGCTAATTTTTTTTACATCAGTAGTTTTCCAACCAGATCAGTTCGATACTGCTGAGTTACTGAAAATTGACAAAGTTCATGAACGGAGATGCTCTGCTTCGGACTGCCTAATGCCGAAGCAAAGCGAAGTGACCACCGAGCCCCTACAATGGCATGATCAGAATCAGCCTGCGTATTCCAGAAGGAAGGGCAGTCTTTAGCTCAGACTACTCATTTGAAACTGATAGTCACATAATCAAACTTAGTCCATGAGTAGCTTGCGGATGGTCGCCTCCAAGTAACTCGATTTGGGCGCTTAGGCTGAAAGCTCGCGCTGGCCAGGAGCAAACGATATTCAATACAGTATACAGCAGATATCTAAAGCTGTACTTGCTGTCGGAACCTCTTCTTTCGGTACAAACAAGCATCATTGCATCATCATCGTCACTGTCAGCTGTAAGAACCGCGTACTTGTCGTACAGTGGTTGTAGCTGCCACAGTTTCGTTCACCGATGATTTGAGGAAGTGAGGTAGGTAGCTGCGAATTGGAGATGGGAGCTGATAGATTGGTGCGTAAATACAGTACTGTCAGTGGACTGTTAAGTGGGGGGATTGGGAAGGGAGCTATGCATTGAAGGCAATAGCTGGGATGCATGAGCGTCATTGAGGGTGCGACTGGGCCATGTCTGACAATGTCTCTAACCATTGATGTGGCCCGTCTCGGGGTCCCCATCCAGAAAGACGGCAGTGACCAGCGCAGCTGAGTTTGCTGGTAATGGCTTTTATACATCGCTGCCAAGTCAGTATTTGACCGACTCTAGTTTCCACCCTTCATGTGGTTGCGCGAACCCTTCGAGGAAGTTGGTCGACTGACATACGGAGCACGTGGCCAAGCCAGCGCAACCTATGCAGTGTGATCAGTTCATCTATCGAGGGTGAGTTATTTCTCCCGAATACCATTCGACGCACTTCGGCATTGCGGATTCAGTGTTCTCACCAGATTCGGGCAATGCTCCAAAGACGTCGATGGTCAAACACCGAAAGTCTTTTGACGTCCTCGGCGCGCAGCGGCCAGGTTTCTGATCCGTATAGTAATATGGAGCGCACCGCAGCATTATAAACTCGACCCTTGACGGATAAGCTGATGTCACGCCTACACCACACGTGACGCAAGTTCGCAAAAGCTGCTCAGGCCTTCTCAATTCGGATGGAAATATCATCTTTCGCGAGACCACTGGGACTGATACAGCTGCCCAGGTAGACAAATTTGTCTACCACCTCAATCGGTTCACCCACAAGTATGAGGCTAGGGTTCGGGCTCACCCAGTCTTGCAGTAGTACTTTACACTTTGCAGGTGTGAAGCGCATGCCGAACCGTGAGGCGGAATTAGTTAGATTATTTAATATTCTTTACATTACCACGGCGTCAGATCCAAGAAGAGCTATGTCGTCTGCATACTCGATATCTGTGAGCGGACGCCTCGGGAGCACTTCGACTCCATAGGCATTAGAGGCTGATAGTGAGTCTTCCATGATCGCATCAATGACGAAGTTGAACAGGAAAGGTGAAAGAGAACAGTTCTGCTTGACACCACTTGATGTGGTGAACTCAGACGAGAGCTTCCCGTAGACCTTCACACGGCCGCGGGAGTTGGCGTACAGCGTCTTAAGGAGGGTTAAGAATTTATGGGGGACACCTTTGCTCCACAAACACTGCCATAGTGCCTGGCGGTCTACAGAGTCAAAGGCAGCTTTCAGATCGAGGAACACAACCATTGTTGGTTGCTGGAAGCAGTGTTGCTGCTCAAGAATCTGTCGGAGGGTGAAGATATGATCGATGCATCCTCTTGCAGAGCGGAACTATAGGACGGCCAAGTCCTAACGAACAATTCTACCCTTTGTAGTATTTCACTGAGATTTCATTTTCTCTCTGTTGTAGCCAACTGAGCCGCAGCGTTCTTTCTTCCATTGGTTTATCTGCAATATAGCCGATCTTCATCTGGTGTCCTTTGTCTTCTTCCTTGAGGTTTTCCCACTCAAGTAACTAGACTATCAACGTGACAAAATACATTGCAACAAGCTCCTAAATTACTCAGCTAGTACACAAAACAAAACACTGGCGACGGGTTCCCCACGATATCAATTTCACCTGATCAACTTCAGGTGATTTTGGAACACCAGCAAAAGCAGTTTGAGCATGCGCAACTGCAGCAACAAAAGCAATTTGAGCACACTTAGTCAAAACTCATAGAAGCGCTGACCAAAAATCTGAGTATTCAGGCTCTTGAAGGCACCAAACTTCAACTATCAATTTCATCTGCAGACTTGCTAATTCTATCACCGAATTTACTTTTGACGCGGATGCGGATCGAACATTCGACTCTTGGTTCAAAAGGTACCAAGTCATATTCAAAGTTGATTTTGCCAAACAAGGTGACCCATGGAAGGTACGGCTGTTACTTAGGAAACTTGAACACGTGAAGATAACCGTTACACGAATTACATACTTCTTAAACAGCCCAGTGACCTCAGCCTCGACAGTACTGTCCAGACCCTTACGAAAATCTTTGGCGACAACACGTCCTTGTTCAACATCCGACGCCAATGCCTTAAATTGGTCATGAAGGATGATGACTTTGTCGGATTTACAACACTTGTCAATCGGGAATGCGAGCGTTTCAAGCTCAGCGATATGGACGAAAATCAATTTAAATGCTTTATATTTATATCTGGCATCCAGTCCTCTCGTTATGCTTTCATTCGGACAAGATTGTTGCACCAGCTTGAACAAAACCCAAAGATAACCCCACAGAAGCTCAGTGCTGAATGTCACCGCCTCATCCAACTGAACCAGGACAGCACAATGATTGGCCAAGCATCATCTGCCTCACACGACAGTGCATCATTTTTCCGGAAATCAGAATAAGGCTTTTCAGCGCAGCTCCCATGTCAAACACAATAAACCTTCTACGCCATGTTGCTCTTGCGGTGACTGACATTACGTTCGCTTTTGTCCCTTCAGGAAACACAAATGCCAGACGTGTCGCCGTACTGGTCATAAGGATTTTGTTTCTCACAGAGAGAAAAGCCAACTGATCACCGAAAGAGCGCACCTAAAGCGGCTCCCACATCACAACGGAAGCGATGTAGATCGAATTCTGTCTTTGTATCATTCAAAGTGGATTTAGCATCCCGCAGAAAATTTGTCACACTTTCCGTGAATAATCATCCTGTCCGTCTTCAGCTCGACACAGCCTCAGACATCACACTGATTGCACGTTCCACTTGGAACGCAATTTGGAAGCCACTATTTTCTGCCATCAACCATTGTGCACAACCTGCTTCCGGCAATAACATACCAATTACTGGTGAAGTCACTTGTGATGTGTCTTTCAACAATGTACGATTTAAAAGCAATTGTTACCTCACAGATTGTCCAGATCTGAATTTGCTTGGTCTTGATTTGATAGATCAGTTAAATCTTTTTTGCGTTCCTCTACGGTCTGTATGTGACAGCGTGCATCTCACACATACAAGCATTTCACAACAACTCACACGCACAACCCAATCAAAATTTTCTGTTTTTCAAGATGGTCTCGGACATTGTTCCAAAATCCAAGCCACACTTCATTTGAAACCAAATAGTAAACCTATCTTTAGACCAAAACGCCCTGTACCTTATGCGGCTCTTGCATCTGTGGACGCTGAACTCGATCGTTTCCAGACTTCAGGTGTTATCCACCCTGTCAACTACTCTTCCTGGGCAGCTCCCATTGCTGTGGCCAAGAAGACGAATGGGAAGAGCAGGACTTGTGCTGATTATTCCACAGGATTGAATGTTGCACTCGATTCACATCAGTATCCTCTTCCAGTTCCAGAACACCTGCTTACCAAACTCAATGGTGGCACCTACTTCGCTAAACTCGATCTGGCTGATGCCTGTTTACAAATCGAAGTTGTAAATGACTCCAAAGATCTTCTAACCATTAACATGCACCGTGGCCTTTTCCAGTTCAATCGTCTCCCTTTTGGAGTAAAAACGGCGCCGGCCATATTCCAACAGATCATGGACGCTATGATTAATGGGTTGACAGGCGTCGTGGCGTACTTGGATGATATCATTGTGGCAGCCTCTGATCAGGAAGAACTCCTTCATCGCTTAACCTCAGTACTTGATCGAATCCAGGAATACGGCATTCATCTCCGAGCAGAAAAATGTACATTCTTTCTCACGTCTATCAAATCTTTGGGTTTCATTTTCGATAAATCTGGCCGTCATCCTGACCCGGACAACATTGATGCAATTCGGAAAATGCCACCACCGACGAATGTGCCTTCACTGCGATCTTTCATCGGGTTGGTGAGTCACTACAGTGCTTTTCTACCAGATACCCACCGTGTTCGTGGTCCCCTCAACTATCTCTTAAAAAAGGATGTTCCTTGGAATTGGTCATCTCAGTGCCAATCAGCTTTCGACACAGTAAAATCACTTCTGTCATCATACTTGTTGCTTACACATTACAATCCCTCTATGGATATCATTCTAGCGTCAGATTCATCCAACCGTGGGATCGGAGCAGTCATTTCCCACAGACTTCCTGATGGGTCTGAAAAAGCAATCGCCCATGCAGCCCGATCTTTGACACCAGCCAAACGTAATTACAGTCAAATAGAAAAAGAAGCACTGGCAATCGTATTTGCCGTCAAGAAATTCCACAAAATGATTTACGGTCGTCATTTCACACTCCTCACCGATCACAAGCCGCTTGTCAGCATTTTTGGTTGGAAGAAAGGCGTTCCGGTATACACGACAAATCGTCTCCAACGCTGGGCGACCATTCTCCTTGGCTATGATTTTTCAATCAAATACCAGTCTACAGATACCATTGGCCATTGGCCAGGCGGATGCCTCATCAAGACTGATGGACTCACAACGACAGGCGGCAGAAGATATGGTTGTGGTTTCCATTTCGGTCGATACGGAAGTTCGTACCGTACTCGCTCCATCCATTCTAGCCCCTCTAGTCACTTCAACAATGGTCCCGGACGAAACCAAATGTGATCCAGTGCTCCAACAGGTATTACACTATCACCAAACACGCTAGCCATCGTCAGTGACACGAGATATTCAGTCACTATTCCACAGACGACTTCCTCTATCTGAAGTCGATGGTTGCCTTCTCTTTGGTGAACGTGTTGTAATACCTACCAAACTGCAGCCGCGGGTACTAAAACAGTTATATTTTGGACACCCAGATATCAACCACATGAAAGCCTTGGCGCGCAGTTATGTATACTGGCCGGGTATGGACAAACAGTTAGAGGAACTTGTGCAGTCCTTTTCCAAATATCAGTGTTCTGCAAAATCGCCAAGGAAGACCGAGTTATCATCTTGGCCTGCATTAACTAACCCTTGGTTGAGTTTACACGTTGATTGTGCTGGACCAATTAACAATCAGCATTATCTTATCACGGTTGACGCTTACAGTAAATGGCCGGAGATAATCATGATGGATCACATCACTTCTCGCTCCACAATCTTGCAGCTCAACCGAATCTTCAGTCGCTTCGGCACGCCAGAAACATTGGTTTTAGACAACGGCATTGCATTTACCTCGGCGGAATTTGTCTTGTTTTGTAAGCAATATGGCATTCACCAAGTTAGATCACCGCCATTCCATCATCAGTTTAACGGTCAAGTTGAACGCTTTGTCGACACTTTTAAAAGAGCGCTTCAGAAACTTAAAGGGGAGGGAACGTCAGCGGAGATTATTGAAACCTTCTTGTTAAGCTACCGTGCGACACCTAACCCAGATGTGCCAAACAACAACTCACCCGCGGAAGCGCTTTTCGGGCGTAAAATCCGTGTACCCATGGATGTAGTACGCCCAGCTCCCCTGTACCTACGAAAAAGGAGCACACAAATGGAGCGATAGTTCAACCGCCATCATGTTGCCGTTCACACCGCCTATAAGCCCGGTGATTCGGTCTTGGCTAAGGACTATCGCAGCGATGGAGAGAAAAGGGCTCATGGTTACATCAAGCACCGCGTGGGTAACGTCACATACGAAGTTGACGTGCAGTCTACCATATGGGTTCGTCACGCGAATCAACTTCGCCCTGGATGCGTTGCGCCGGCTACATCGGATAACCCAATTCCTCTTGACATATTGTTGGATACCTTTAAATTACCATCTACACATGTGCCCCCTGTAGAAATAGACACCCCCCCAGTTGAATCCATAGACACACCAAGACGGTGGTTCAGTCGTAACCCGAAACCATTTACACCAGTGCAGGTGATTCCACATCTGAACTGGGATGTTGTTGATGCGAACCGTCACGAACTTCCTTCGGCAAGCAAAATCAACTTTGAATGTCGCCGTCACCGAGTTGGACCGCGATTTGTGTGATGCACGGTGGTGTGCGGGTGGTTGCAGCCTCTTCTTTGTGGCCATGACGACTGCAACTGGAACATTTATGGCAACAACGAGCAAAATGCCACTCACCACAATGCCAGCAACTTGTAGGAGGATTGCTGTTTTCGATCAAACTTGTTGTCAGATTTCTTAGGCGCGCTGGAATTGATTGCCTGTACACAGCTGATTGAAGTCATAGGTGACTGGCCGAGCATAGCCGTGTCGTGCTTCAGGTTGATGAGGCGTTGAGACTCGGTGGTGAAGCTCTGCATTCTGTTCAATTCTGTTAAGCAGCCGGGTTCTGATGTCAGCATCATGGGACGACTGGAGACCGGATACAAAAATGAGACACCTAAACTGATTCTCCTTCAATGAGCTTGAAGCGCTCGCATTCCCGATTGACAACACCGGCAAACGTGATGAAATCATCATCATCTTTCTTGCTTTCTTGACCAACTTTAGGCATTGGTAACGGATATTGAACAGTGATAATTGATCGCCGAATATCTGAGACAGTGTTATGACCGTTTCATCAAGGCTGAGGTCGCGGGGCAGCTTGGGGAGAATGAAATTTGTGTACCGTTCATGCTCCGGTGTGCCGAGTTTTCGCAGCAATAGCCTAACTTTCCAGCTGTCATCAAACTTTGAAAAAATCAGTCTTGGACATGTCTTCATACCGCTTGAACCAGGAGTCAAAAGTGTGACCAGAAAGAGGGTCGAATGTGAACTCCGTGATTGAGGCCGCGGCTGGATCAGTTAAGGAAACAGACGACTCACCAGTGCTGGTTGCTGCTGTCTGGATATGCAGTCTCTGAGTCAGTGATTCGATGAGCTTCAGTTGCGCTTCTTCAAACTGCTTTTGTTGCTGCTGCAAAAGTTCTCGGAGCTGACAAGATTCGATTGACTTCGTGGGTTCCCGTTCGCCAATTGTAGTAACGGTACTTTTCACAGCTTAGTTCTCGGTCTGAGCGTCCCAAGCTAGCGTTCACGTCAAAACCCAACACCAAAGGTGCATAAGGTATAGTAACCCCAAAAACGGAGTCAAGAGCACTTGTACAGCGATTCATATATGTAGCGTGAACGGCAACAACCTGGAAATTCTGACGCGCTCACTGGCAACAGCCATTCGGCCAATACTGGGTCATGATTGGCTGGCTGCTCGATCCTGAATTTCGACCAATCATATGTAGACTTAATGCCGGACCGGCAAGCGTCCCGAATTTCAAGCCGATGTTGAGTGGGCTAGGCTTTTCAGCCGTAGCAGCACCCGACTGTGAGTGGTAAAGCGGGATTTGTGTGAAATTCCGCTTACCACTCTAGTCAGGCGTCATCGTCCTTCAGGTTCTGATAACCATCCACCTACTCTGTTCGAGGATAACAGTGCATTCCTCAGTCAGTACCTGTCTAGCCTATTTGTGCCTATCTGGGAGATCGTCCCAGATAATTGCCATTCTCAAAAAGGGTACTCGCGTCGGTTGTAACAACCATATGGGTTTTACTTCGACTCCCATTGTAATCAGGCTTCTGGCGAGACTGATTCTTCGGCGTCTTAAGGCAGCACGCGAATCATTGACCAATAGCAATCAAGCGATTGTCACGCCAATCCACAAAACTGGTGACCGACTGTCGCCTGGCAGCTACAGGCCTATAAGCCTCACTAGCGTGCCATCCAAGGTGATGGAACGCATTCTGATGCGAGCCATTCTAGATCACCTTACTTCCATCAACTTGATTTCTCAAACTCAACACGGATTTCTCCCAGACCGTTCCTGCGTGACGAACATGCTCGTATTTATGGACAGCTTAACCCAAGCCAAGGACGAGGGACTCATATCGGATGCCATATTTTTCGACTTTTCAAAAGCATTTGATCGAGTCCCACACGTCCCTCTGCTCCACAAACTCGAGTCTTACGGGATTCAAGGGAAAATCCTACACTGGATCAAGGCATTCCTATCAGACAGATCATTCCGAGTGAAAGTAGACTCGACCTACTCTTCTGCGGCGCCAGTCTCCATTGGAGTTCCTCAGGGCTCCGTTTTGGGACCACTTCTGTTTCTGATATACGTCAATGACCTTCCAGATGTTCTTGCAAGTCCATGTCTACTTTTTGCGGACGACTTGAAATCGTGGAGTTCCAATGCCAGTGCCCTCCAAATTGATGTAGACGCCGCAAAGCAGTGGTCATGGACTGGCACCTTCCTCTGAATGACGAAAAGTGCGTCCATATGTCATTTGGAGGAGACTCAGCGAACGAAAGGACCAGAAGACATCACGAGGATAGATGCCAAAAAGGATTTGGGTATCTGGCTCTCTCCAAACCTGTCCTTCTCACTGCACCTTGAGAAATCGGCTCAGAAGGCATTCGCTGTTCTACGGATGATTCGGCGTACCTTCTCTCGTATTACTCGCACGGACTTCCAAATACTCTATGGGGCCTATGTCAGACCGCTCCTTGAATATGCCAACCCGGTTGTCTCCTCAGGACGCACGAAAGACGTAATCCTCATTGAGCGTGTCCAGCGAGCTGCTACGAAAATGGTTGCCGGTCTCAAGTCCATGGACTACGAAACGCGTCTCGTGGTGCTCGACCTCTTTCCCTGGAGTATCGTCGCCTCCGAGGGGACTTAATTCTTACTTACGCCCTGTTTGAACAAGGCTTGGCCAACAGGTTTTTCACCGTTGACCCAGCAAACACACGGCGGGGACATGGTAAGAAGATTTTTAAGCTCAGAGCGCACACCTTCATTAGGCAAACTTTTTTCTCATTTCGGGTAGTTGCTGCGTGGAATAACCTTCCTGAGACGGTTGTCCACGCTCCCTCTAGAACTCAGTTCAAAACACTATTAGACACTTATTTACGCGAGTCCTCGCGCTGGCAATACTGCCCCGCGCTGAGAACTTAAAGAGCAGTGCTACACCCTTTTTCACTTTTGTTTCTCAGGTAAACTACAGCCTCTGAACGACAAGAACAAAACCGACCCGGGAAACTTGGGCAAAAGCCTCGCTCCTGTGTATCAATCCGTGAATCCGTGAAAGCGAGATTTTGATCGAGTAGAGGCTGTATCGAACACATCTTTACACTCCGTCTGTTAGACCAATGTTATATGCACGGGCGACGCACGATCTTGGTGCTCTTGGATTTCAAGGGTGCGTTCGATCCTGCCAATTGGTTAGTGAACGTAACCGCAGTTGCTGAGCTTTTTTGGACATAACCAGCTCTATAATTCCGCATACTTTTGGGTGCGGATGATTCTCTCCGAAAACTTCACCACGCAAATATTGTCTGGAAAGACTGTCCACTCTCTTCATTGATGTTCCAATCCCTGTCTGATACAAGACGAAGGTTAGATCTTCCGAACCTCGATGTTCAAATCGTTGCAAGTGGTAACGCTATCAACCTGGAGTACGCAGACAACATCGTCTTGATGGTTGACGACGGAGGGCAGGCCTAAACAGGCCATATATGGCCTAGTACACCTCTGTAAGGGCTGTGCTTTTGCGTGGCCACAAGACATGACATCTCTGACGTCATATTTTTTCCTGCAATGTCTCAGCAGCATTGAGGACCTCAAGTGGCCTCAACGGAGTGATCCTAAAACGGATATCTGACTGTGTCGTATGTACCTAAGTCGCGAAAACCATGGTTGGGTGCATCGAGCATCACCGCCTGTGGTGCGAACCAAGAACGGTTATTAAAACACCCAGCTATGACAGCACCCGGAGTCTTTCGCAGCAGAAGGAGAAAGATGCCCAGAGGAAACCAAGGTCCCATAGAGTATCTAGAAGTCCATGAGAGTAATACGGGAGAAGGCGTGCCAAATCATCCGTTGAACGGCGAATGCATTTTGGGCCGATTTCTCATGGTGCAGTGGGAAGGACATCTTTGAAGAGAGCCAGATACGCAATTCCTCTTTGGCATCTGCCACGACAATTTCTGCGAAGGAAAAACAGAAACAAAGCTCATGAGCCGAAGCCTAGTAAGCAAGGTTGTACATCACAAATACATACATATAAATCAATCAACCAGGCAGACACTGTACACTACCCCTTGGGGACCACCAAATTCAAAAGCGCACACATTGTAACTGACCAATAGAATCACAGATTGATACATAGTATCGAGGCTTTCGCCCAGGTTTCCCGGGTCGGTTTTGTTCTTGTCGTTCAGAGGCTGTAGTTTACCTGAGAAACAAAAGTGAAAAAGGGTGTAGCACTGCTCTTTAATTTCTGAGCGCGGGACAGTATGCTTGCAGCGCGAGGACTCGCATAAATAAGTGTCTAATAGTGTTTCGAACTGGGTTCTAGAAGGAGCGTGGACAGCCGTCTGTAGGAGGTTATTCCACGCAGCTACTACCATAAATGAGAAAACATTTTGCCCACTGAATGTGTGCGCTCCGAGAATCGGAATCTTCTTACCAAAGCCCCACCGTGTGTTTGCTGGATCAACGTTGAAAAACCTGTTGGCCAAGCCTTGTTCAAACAGGGAATGAGTAAGAATTAGGCCTCCTCAGAAGCGAAGAGGAAAGAGCTCAAGAGGGGAAAGAGGGAAAGCACCGCGAAACGCGCTTCGTAGTCCACGGATTTGAGGTCGTCAAACATTTTTGTAGCAGGTCGCTGGAAACCTTCAATGAGGATTACGTCTTTCCTGTTTCCTGAGTAGACAATTTGGTAAGCCTGTTCAGGGAGTAGTCTGGCACAGCCCCCATAGAGAATTTGGACGTTGTGGTGTTTTGTATCTTTCTATCGATCTTGTAACATTAGGTATTCTGTCAGTCGCATAAACGTTTTTTGGTTGAACACGAAAAACTACAAAAACGCGCACTTTTACAACTTCACGCAATACGAAACGTGGTCACGTGTTTCAACTCTCTCTCTCCTGATTTCGATGAAGCTTACAGCAGTCATTCACGAGTTTCATATGTTGACTGTGGTATCAAAACATTCCAGACTATCTTGGGATCTTATTATATGTGAGAACTGTTCAACAAAAGACACCTGGACAACTATGATTGGATTATCATTTATTCCCTGACCTGGGTCAACGGCGAATTATTTTAAAGGGAACGATTCCTGAGGAGTCTGTTCCGTCTGACCTCTTTATTATTGTATACGCAAACTATAGCTATTATTTTCATTCATTTGCCACACGCTCCTGGTGAACTAGCTTTTGGGTAGCCAGACCACCACAAAGTTGTTGGGCCTGAGTGTTTCTAGATATCTTTTACTTTTATTTTCATGTCGTCCTAGGTTTTCGCTTTTGCCCGGTAAATATGCATGCTCACTTTGATTCATCGGATTTAGTCCAGAATGAAATCGGCATCCGTTTACCCGATAATAGTCCCCGCAATCCCAGCCTGTGGTTTCACCAGGTGGAGGCCGTTTTCGCTATCCCATTTGTAGTCTTTTCAAACTCACCATGCTTTACTAATTTCATCGCACCCCATTTCATCTTCTTAAGCTTCGAACTTCGGCAATACCCGGTTTGGAGGACCTGGTTGGCTGTTACCCACTCCACCTGGCCGGTGAGGTTCAACCACAGGATATCCAAACCGACCAATAAACCCTGCGATTCCATATCGGCTTCGCTCCACCTTGTTTCCTCCGCCAGCCTGAAATGAATCCCGCTGCCCAAAGAACTGCACACCCCAGCCCACTCACCTTAAAATGTGACGTCCGTTACGGGGCTGTCCAAAAACTGAAGCATGTCAGGCCAATGATGGCACGGCACTGCCATACCCAGTTCGATAGCACTCCCGCAACTATTCCATTCCTTCTCTCGACCGTGCCCTCTCGCCCACTCTCCATTAACTGCAAATACGACGAACTCCCCAATCGACCCCAGCTGACTCCATGACACATTCATTCCAACCTGCTGAACTGTTGGTTCAAATTTAAGCATCTCTGTATTACTGTGCTTCCCACCAAATCCAATAACTTTCTATACAGTTCGCGTTCCGGCTCGTGTGTTGCCACCATCTCTCTCTTCCAAAGGAACTATTATGCCCGCCTCCACAACAGCGACACCAGTGAGTCACTACAGTTTAACTGTATACCATGTTTCTGAGATCCCTGCTACCATTTACCCGCTTTGCTGGTCCCTCCATTTCATCATCCCCACTTACGCTTTTGTGACCCTGGCCACGAGCCCAATAGTCCAAGGCCGCGAGGCCTCAGCGGTTGTTTTTGGCTTCAGTTCAATTTGATCGGCTGGATGATGCCAACTTTGCTGCTTCACCAGATCTGATGTTCTGGTTTCTGATTTTCCACAGCTTACATTTCTCTTGTCATATTTCAGGCAAGAAGCCTCTTGTTTTGCCCTCCCTCGCTTTGTTTTTGCCCGCCACCTTCAAATCCTAACGATCTGACCTTGCTTGATGTTCTCTTCGACAAAAGAGCTTCCCTGCTCGTGCCTGTTTAGTGACGACCACGTTTACATTGGATACAGCTCAACGCCTATGGCGCTGTCCTCTCTTCCCACCCAAAACCCCCTGTACTCACAGTCCCATCAGTCATGCCTTTATCCTGACTGTAACCTTATGATCATGCCCGACGGCATGCCCCCACAAGTGGGGAATAAACATTATTATTAGCAGTAGTATAACTTTTCAAGCAACCCGCATTTCTACGTCGTCCAGTATCTTCCTAGTTATGTGGCAACAGAAGTGGAAGATCTGATGGAAGATATGTTCAACGAAAATTACTATGACTGTCTTCGAGCTGCCGTTATCAGTACGACAGGAAAATCTGAAAATAAGATGTTGGGGGATTTATTTAACACAGTCGCGCTTGGCGACAGGTCGCCGTCACAGCTGCTTCACCATATGCGCAGTCTTCCACCGTCTTTTGTCTTCCACCTTACACTTGCTGCATCCACAGATTCCGATCCAATACTTTCTGCCATCTCACAACTGCAAACTAGATTTGATTCCTTCACTGATCGTTTACAACAGCTGAGGATCAAAAAGCATCGACCACTTTCATGATCCCGATTGTTGTCAGGTTCCCGTCCCTCTTGGTGTTGGCATCAACAATCTTTCGGTCCCAAGGCACGCGAATGCCAACCGACTTGTTCCTTCAAGCCGTGTTCCAACAACCCTTTAAACTCTCCGGCCAGTGAGTAACGGCGAGGATTGTCTGTGTCCCTCCCCGCACTAGTCACCCATTCCGCGTCAGCGATCGCTCAAGTGGTCTACGTTTCCTCGTAGATACGGGAGCTGAAGTAAGCGTGTCACCACATAAGAATTCACTTCCCGATTCCGCTCCTTATTAGTTACAAGCGGCTAATAGTACCCGCATTGTCACCTGCGGCGGACGGTTCCTCACACTTGACGTCGGATTGCGATGTGCGTTCAAATGTTTTTTCTTTTCGGCCGAAGTCAAAACGCCCTTACTTGGCGTGGACTTTCTAACCCACTACAACCTATCCGTCGATGTGCGACACAAACGTCTCTTGGCCATGCTAGCTTCCATCTCCGTCAACGGAATTAATGCCCCAACTTCATCCACAGATATCCGGGTTAGCCTACCTCATTCCCATTTTTCTGACATCCCAATGGATTTCCCTACACTTACTCATCCATATCAGGACGCTCAACCGTTCACGAATTCCATCGTTCACAACATCCAGACGAGAGGTCCACCCCTCCATACCAATTCCCGTCGACTTCATCCAGATTAGCTCCAAATCGCGAAACACAAATTTGAACATGCTTGAACTCGGCATCATCCGCACTTCATAGAGTCGCTGGTCGTCATCGCTGCATATGGTACCCAAGAAATCCAAAGGTGACTGGAGAAATTATGCAGATTACTGTTCCCTCAATAACGCCACTATCCCAGACAGGTATCCTATCCCACATATTCACGGCTTCGCAAGTACCTTATGCCATGCAAATATTTTCTCCAAACTCGACCTAGTACGCGCATACTACCATATCCCCCTAGCCCGGGATGGCATCCACAAAACAGGTAGTACAACACCTTTTGGCCCTTTCGAATTCACGCGTATGCCTTCTGGTCTTCGAAATGTGGCTGAAACCCTTCAGTGTCACATGGACAAAGTTCTGCGCAGTTTGCCTTTTACCCATTCTTATCTAGACGGCGTTTTAATTGCTAGCACCTCGGCAGCTTGGCGTGCAGATCATCTTGTGGCAGTAGTTCAACGTTTTTTTTACCTACAACATACGTTTGAACATTGGCAAGTGCTTGTTTGGTGTTACCAGCCTAGATTTTCTTGGCCACCTGTGATGAACTTGATTGATACTCTATCCATTGCTCTATTCATCATTCTCTTGCTTTAATGTTCCAAGTGCTGTACATATGCGCCATTTCGAATACATATGTGCTACTTGTTACGGTGTGCTGAATTCTGAATTTCTAGTTCGTCTGGTTATACAGATATACGTGCTGAAGTTAATTGTCACGTCACCACATTTATCCAAATGGTATTTCATCATTGGCTGATCGCATTTTGGCCTTAGAATCTTTTCTTACGCCTACCACTATCACCCAACTTCGTCGTTTTTTATTGGAATCATCAACTTTTGTCGGCGGTCCATCTCACATTGTGGAGATAATTTACAGCCGCTGGCCGATTTACTTGGCTACAAAGAGAAACTTGTTGCCTTGCCCCCCCCACGGCCATTACTGCTTTCGAAAGAGCCAAGCAAGCCCTCGCTCACGCAGCAAAACAATATTTTCTCGATACCCACGAAAACACAAAACTTAGGTTGAAATCTGATGCTTCGAACGCTGCTGTCGGCGCTGTACTTTATCAAATTTGTAACAATGCACTTCAACCATCAGGCTTTTTCGAGGAGAAGATGCGGGGAGTCTAAACGCGTTACAGTACTTTTGGCTGTAAATTACTCGCAATTTACCTTGCCATTCGCCATTTTCTTTCACGGCCAACAATCTGGTGGGAGAGTAGTGTGGTGTTTTGTATCTTTCTATCGATCTTGTAACATTAGGTATTCTGTCAGTCGCATAAACGTTTTTTGGTTGAACACGAAAAACTACAAAAACGCGCACTTTTACAACTTCACGCAATACGAAACGTGGTCACGTGTTTCAACTCTCTCTCTCCTGATTTCGATGAAGCTTACAGCAGTCATTCACGAGTTTCATATGTTGACTGTGGTATCAAAACATTCCAGACTATCTTGGGATCTTATTATATGTGAGAACTGTTCAACAAAAGACACCTGGACAACTATGATTGGATTATCATTTATTCCCTGACCTGGGTCAACGGCGAATTATTTTAAAGGGAACGATTCCTGAGGAGTCTGTTCCGTCTGACCTCTTCATTATTGTATACGCAAACTATAGCTATTATTTTCATTCATTTGCCACACGCTCCTGGTGAACTAGCTTTCGGGTAGCCAGGCCTCTTGAAAGTCCATTGGAGTAATAATACTATTAATAATGTTTCTTTCAAACCAGTGGGTGGTATAAGTTCAGGCATGCTCATAATATTACAGTCAGAACAATTAAATGACTGGTGGGGTTTTTGGTTACCAGGAATTTCGGGGTACAGGAACGGTGACCTAAACGGTATTATCCGAAATAGAGTTGGTCATGCCCAACGCGGCATGCGTGGGGAACCAAAATTACAAGAGCTTTTCCTTTCTTTTGAGGAACAGATCAGATGAGACAGGATACGATCGTGAAGATTTGAAAGTGGCGTGCGAAAACAATACGGAGGAGCGCATAGCAACAAGCGTTTTTTCTGGCATGTGATAAAAACACTTCAACCTGAAGAAAATTTGGAACCGGGATAACAGATTGGCAGTAATACCGCCACGATGTGACCGGCCAAGTTAAACTAAAGCCTAAAAGCGTCAGTAAGGCTTTGTGTCCTTAGGTTCTTAGGCGTTTGGCCAGGGTCACGAAAAACGTATGTGATGATGTGGAAGTGGGGGAAAATGCAATATGGATACATGGTAGTGGGAGACTCAGAATCACAGAGTGCGGTGAAAATGGAGAGACTCACTAGTGTTGCTGCTGGATCGGAGTCAGGTTTAAAAGTTCCCTGGGAAAAGGAGTTCAAGCAAACGTACAAGAAGGAACGCGAATCGCACGGAAAATGACTGACTTTGTGAAGAGTACAAAATAAAAGACACCGGGGTGTTTAGAGCAAACGGAAGGTTCAGCAGATTGGAATGCGGCTGGGTTCAGACGAAGACTTCGATCGTGGTTGCAGGTGAGGGAGCAAGAAGGCGAGAGGACGAAGACAAAGTAGGAAGTGACCAGTTGCGGCTGTTCTACCAGACTGAGTATGACAGTGCCCTGCATCAACTGCACTGAGCTGCTTCAGTTTCTAAACAGACCCGTGACGAATATCGTGATTGAAGTGGTCGGGCTGGGATGTGCTGTTCCGCGAGCAGCAGGATGTTGTGGGTTTGCCACATGATTCTACAGGGAGAACAAAACCAACGTAATATCACAGGTAGTATTTTTTTGTCCGGCCATGAATCCCTTCAGGTGTAATGCAAAGATCTGATGGAGTGGATGAATGCAGGCCGAAGCTTGGGAAGAAGATGAAATGGGAAACGAAAAACGGGGTAAGGTGCGCCAAATCGTCCGTAGAATGGTGAATGCCTTTTGGGCCGATCTCTTATGGCGCGGTGAGAAAGACTTGTTTGAAGAGATACCCAAATCATCCTCGTGATGTCTTCTGGCCCGTTCTTACCACGCATGACAATGACGTTCGCTGAGTCTCCTCCAAATGACATATGGACACACTTTTCGTCATTCGGAGGAAGGCACCAGTCTAATGACCACTGCTCTGCAGCGTCTACATCCGCTTGGAGTGCACTGGCATTGAAACTCCACGATTTGAAATCGTCCGCAAAAAGTAGACATGCAAGAACATTGCAAGAACATCTGAAGGGTCGTTGACGTGAATCAGAAACAGCAGTGGTCCCAAAATGGAGCCTTAAAGAACTCCAATGGAGACCAGCGCTGGAGAAGAACGGGTCGAGCCTACTTTCACTCGGAATGATCTGTTTGATAGAAATGCCTTGATTCAGCGTAGTATTTTCCCTTGAATCCCGTAAGATCGGAGATTGTGGAGCGGCGGGATGTGTGGGACTCGATCAACCGATTTTAAGAAGTCCAAAAATGTGGAATCCGATATGAGTCTCTCGTGCTTGGCTTGGGTTAAGCTGTCCATAAATACGATCGTCACCCACGCAGCTCAAGCGTGACATCTACCACAACCTAATTGCAGGTGTTCACCTTGTTTCTCTCCTAAAATGTTTTCACTTCGGCATCTCTCGCGATAGTTATTCACTAGAGACCTTCGGTACCGAAAATACACCAAACTAGCAGAGAATGTTGTAAATCTCACGACCTTCCATCAATAATTCTCATCAGTAAGCTCACAAGTGACCGAGAGTCCTTGCGGGTGTCTCTTAAATGCCGTTAAGTGAAAATTACCCTGAGAGACCCTTTGTACACTAAAGTACTCAGCCGTCTAATCCAGGATCATCTTACCCCAAACAGACACTAAATTCCGTCGAGGGTTGTTCTATCACCGATCGTGTCAGAATAACGGACTGTGAAACATTCGGTTTGCTAGCTGCTAACTGCCCCTTCCTTCCAAACTCGAACTCAATTCCTGCAAAGTATTGCATAGCTCCTAATGGCCAGAGTGGCCATCTGTCTCTTTGCAACCTAACCATCTCCCCAGCTGATGCCTTTGACTTTCTTCAAACCCACCTTGCCGGGTGCTGTTGGCCGTTCATCTCTTGCTCTGAGTCACGGCGGTTCAGCTATCAAAATTATTGCCCTACATCTTTTTACTCACTCATTCACTCTGGTGTCGTCCTCTTCATGTAGAAAAAATCTGTTATCCGCCCGCATTCCAAATCAGGGTTTAGACAATCACTTCTAAATCCGGGGACACACTTCATGATCCCCTATTATTGTGAACCCTTAAACGTCTGGCCGAAGACCCAATAACCAGGTTTCTCTTGGCTACAAACACCATAGACGACAAGCAGCGCGGTTTCCTGTCTCAAAGATCCGTCATTGGCTGACCACTTCACTTCGTTGAGACCATCACACCAGCCTGCGACTTCACTACAGCAGTTTTTTTGGATACCAAAAAGCTATTGTTCAGATCTCCCAGGCATCTCTGTGAACCTATTTTAGTGGTTCTCCTCCTATCTCTCTGACGGGAGAGCACTAAAACAAGCTGGCGGCAAACAGTTATTTCCAGTGGCAATCACCAGTCTAGTCATTCAGGAAAGCTTACTAGGTCACATCCTCTCCATACTACATATCCACGACTTCTTCAGCGCCATGCCCCATGGTGGAGCCTTTCTCTTTACACACGATCTAAAAATCGCCCACATATTACCTCCAACAAGACAGGCTCTCTGACCAATTTGCCAAATGCCTCTGGCCTAAGTTTCTCTTCCACAAAGTCCCAAATAACTTCTTGCCGCTGCTCCCTCCCAGCTAGTGCGCTCACAATTAATGACAAACATGTCACTTATCCCAGAGAAATCAAATACCATTGTCTCAGACACTCTTGTACCCTTATCATTTAGCACCAATTCCAATCCCAGGTTGCCCGAGCACGTAGGGTCTGCTTTTTAATATTGCTCTCCCTTAGCCTTTGGGACACAAGGATCATACTTTCTAAAGCATGCTTGCGGCCACTCACGTAATTCTCTTCAAAGTGCTCTTTGTTTTATACCCAAAGTTGTAGAAAACTTTTGAAAGCGTCCAAGGCTTGTCTATCAAAACACTGTTCCCACAGCCCAGCCGTCTTTCCCATCACTCCGGCTGCGTAATCTTTGGCCTTGGGCCACTATGTCTCAGCCGGTTAAGCTAAATATAATTCTCTTACACCGTCGTACCGAAATGCGTTAATAGCAGAGACTAGACCAAGCTTTAAGTCGCATACGCCCTACAAATGACGTAAATCATAACTGCTCTTATTCAACAAGCTCAGCTGACCGAGAGTTCCCACGGGTATTTCTAGAATGCCGTAAAGAGAGCACTACCCTTGAGGCCCCTTCTCGCTGTAAGCTACTCAGCCGTCTATTTCATGGGCACCGTATTCCAAACAGTCACTCATTTACTGGTCTGCCTTCCACCGGCGGTATTTTTGTCGCCGGTCCTGTCAATATAGGCGACCATCCGGACGCTTAGTTGCAAGGTGCTACTTACATCTTCCTCCCAAACTCAAACCCCCAATCCCTGCCGCACATTTCACATCTGCACAACAGCGCAGTGGCCCATTTTTTTGCAACGCCGGTGGTTCTGAGCCTGACCTTTAACTCAGGAAAAGCACCGCTATCGTTTGTTTGCGGCTGGAGTGAACACTTCCCGTTTGTCACTTGTCTAAATACCACCAAGTGATACAAGCGAATGACAACTATCTTTTGGTTTCTCTCAAAAAGTGCATGAGACAACATAAAGGTACTCCGCGAGGCTCGCGGCTAATGTCGACGCGCAAGGCGTTGCCTCCTTCTTCTTAGTTGAGGATGAACCAGCCCAAGTCCACTTCATCTGCCAGTTATGACGCTTCTCCCCTCTTGTTCTCTAAAGCTATCATATACACATAAATTGTGAATTCCTCATTATTTCCTGAATAGCAACAGCGGCTGTTTTTCAGTGCTGTTTTTGCCATGCACTATTCGTTTCTTGGAGCTCACGGCATTGATTTGGCGACCGGCGACCCATAACCTCTACCTCGTGTTAAGTTGACGTAGTACATTCCAGTTAACCCACGCTTATTATCCATTACCTCGGAAGTTGTTGCCTCAAACCTTGCTGATCTGATAGCACTCATGAGAGAGGAAAACCCCATGCAGTAGTCGGATGCGCCCTGCGTGGAGGGCCAGACTGTTACGTTGCACCAGAGTGCGTTCGTATACCCGCCACTCCTCCACGACCTTGCCCGCGATTTCACATTGGCTTTGTTCTAACTCTGCAGATTTCCTTGGTCGGCCTAAAAGATCCCGCTGCCCCCAGCATTGTTTATTCCAATCCAATCACTCCGAAAATAATGTCCCTCACGGAACTATCCAGAAACCTAAAAATGTCAGTGCAAAGATGGCGTGTCACTGCCATACCCAATTCGGTAACGAATTCGTAACAGTTCACTTCCTAATATTAACCGGTCCCTCTAGCCCACTCGTTCCATTAACTGCAAATTCGAACAAACTCTTCACCTGGCCCCAGCCACCCTCGGAACGCTTTCATTCTAATCTGCTGAGCCTCCCGTTCAGATTTTAACATCTTGGTGACTTTCATTTTGTGATCCTCACAAATTCAGTTATTTTCTGTGCATTTTGCGTTCCGTCCTGCGCGTTAGCACAAGCTCCCTCCCCCAAGGAACTTTTACACCAGACTACGTTCCAGCAGTGACACCAGTGAGTCTCCACAGTTTCACTGTACACCATGATTCTGAGATTCCGTATTCCTGATTCCTCCACTTCGTCATCCCCACCTACGCTTTTCATGACCCTGACCATAAGCTTAATAATCCAAGTCTGCAAGGCTTCATCAGTGATTTCAGGCTCTAGTCCAGGTTGACGGGCCATGTCGTGGCAATTACGCCACTTCATCAGATCCGCTTTTATAGTCACTCGTTAATTTAAGAAATCTATAAAAGAGCATTGTTTTTGTGTGTCTGTAGCCGCTGGCCTGAAGTTTTACCGGCTGTGTCAATTAGCTAGCGTTGTTTTACACTGCAGATGATGGAAAACTGACATTTCGTCTGTAAAGGAATTTTTTAAAATCTAATTGGGATACATGGGAGTTAATCTGCGGCGTCCATGGGTTGTTTCGACATGCAGAGCTGTAGACACCATCGTCCAATTATAGGCTGTACCGCATCAAAACCCACATCGTTAAGCATCCATAACACACGCGGTCCTACTTACTTCTTCCATGGCTGTCCGCATGCAATAAGGGGATAATTTATTGAAATTTCTCAATGTTTACTATTGGCAATCAAGACTAGCGCCTATAGGCTTTTTTCAACATCCACCTGCCAGGTTGATCGAAACTCACCTCAATGATTCAAAAAAATTGCCCATCGTTTTACAGCTCCTATCCCAATCATTTCTTGTGTTAGCTCTTCCTTATCACACTACCTCTCTGCATACTTATACATTTTTTTATCGTGTATTATAATAGTAATATATCAGCAAGCTTACTCTGTCCTTGATTGCTAGGCTACTAAGCAAAAATCCACTCCGATCTTGCCTCATTTAGCCACTTGTGGTCACCACTCTAACAGCAATGAGCTGTAAGTTGTTTTTTTCTAACGATGCGCTCGATCCTATAGGATGCATCTTCGAATTTACCTGCCTAACTGATCCCATCACTCTCCCTCATACCCTCAAACTCCAAGCGCACGGTGGGGTGGGTATTTATTCAAGCTGGTCTGAGTATTACATTTAGAGGGATATACAAACAAACCTATGATACCGCATCGGCTTTGTTCTACATTAATGGGCCTCCACGGCCAACCGAAAATTCCGCTGCCGGCAGAATGGTAGATCCACAGTTAGACCATCTCTCAACTGACGCCTGTTGCGGGACTGTTTAGAAACTGAAGTATTTCAGTTAATCTATATCACGCCAATGCTGTACCAAGTCTGACGGCACACTCGCAACTATATCTTCCGGCTCTTGACTGTGCCCTCTCCCTTACTCGTTTCTTTAAGTGTACATGCGAATAACTTTCTCACCTAGCCCCAGCTACCAATGAGACGTGTTTTATCTGATCAGATGAAGCGTTCACTCGGATCTAACCATCCGGACTTTCACTTTATGCTTCCCAAAAAGTCAAGTATCGTCTGCACAGTTCGCGTTCTGTCCTATGTGCTTGCACAACCTCACTCACCCAGGGATATCCACACTCAACCCCGTTTCAACAGCCACAACAGTGAATCTGTACTGTTTCATTGGACACCGTAATTATGAAATTTCTGCTACAGTTTGTTCCTTTTTCCACTTCCTCCAGTTCATCATTCCCTTTTGTGCTTTCTGTAACCCTGGCCATAAACCCAACTATCCAAGCCCACATAGCCCCAGCAATGGTCTTAGTTTTCAGTTCAAATTGACCGGCTGGATCGCAGCAACACAGCTGCTTCACCAGATGCCTTGTTCTGGCTCCTCATTTTCCGCAATTTGCAGTTTTATTATCGAGTGCCAGGCAGGATACTCTATTTTTGCCTTCTACCGTTATGTTACTCCAGGGAACCGAAAACGTATCATCGGTCATCCCCGTTTGAATATACCTTGTATTCCTTATGTTCCTTATCGAACTTCGGAAGATCCTTTCCATCTTCAGAAAAGAACTAGTTTCCACCAGTGCACTCGTAGTTACTTTTAACCCGGCTAGCTCAAAGCTATGTCCTCTAGTCCCACCTCTATTTCTTGGCCACCGGCAATAGGTCTCCAGACATCTTGACGTTTGCTGCGCCGTAAGGTTTAGCGAACGTCCAATAACCGTACTTCACTTATCGTGACCTCCGTAATTTCTCATTACATTCCACTACAAAACCAGAAGGCTGCTCACGCTTTAAATATCCTAGCATCTGTTAGCACAGTTAGCTCCGTGATTGAGATGGTATCTGGTTAGACGAACCAATGCATTTTGGCCACTCAAACCAGCATGAACTTCGCAAAAATCCAGAAATCCCCTCTTGTTTACAATCGTTGTACCTCCTACCCACTGTCATTATGGGATGAGCATAATTGCTGCCCTATTCTTTGTACTATTCATTATTCTCTTGTTTTTATATTCTAAGTGCCACATACGTATGCCAATTCAAATACACACGTGACACTTGTCACGCTGTGCTGAATTCTGAATTTCTACTTCGTCTGGTTATACCGATATACGTGTTGAACCTAATCATTACACCTTGCCACAGCTCTGCCTCCCCCCTACAGTGAGCTGAAAATTCCGTCAGTAGCATTAAACCAACCCTCCATTTTCGGTTAATCATCTCCCATCTACGTTCATTATCGTTATTCTGCACAATTGTTGCCACAATGCGAGTTAAGTAACCAATCAGTTTCCACGAAACAAGAACTCTCGTGCATTTATAGCAAATATGTCAGTATCAAGGATGATGTCATCAGATCAAAGGAATTTCCTCCTTGCTTCGCGTCACCCCTACTGGCATCTGTGCCTTGGCTGAGAGAGAACCGCGTGACCTCGGGCTTCAGAGTGTGTCAAGTCTACTGCGAGCGTGGAAAAATTTGGGAAATACTCCTCCGAGCACGACACAATCTGCGTTTCGCAGTAGTGTGTACCACCAGAGATATTGCTTTTCAGGACTTTTGGACGTAACTTAGTCCGACCACGCCTTCGCTCGTTTATTGTTCGCAGAAGCTTATATGTTTCTGAATGCCCACTTGTACTCACACAATCTTCTTATTTGCCTCTGTCTACTTTGCGACCCCTTTTTCACATATAAAGGCACAAAAAGCCCATCCACCTGCTGACGTTTTGTGACACTGCTTTCGGGCTTTTATTCGGCATGGTGCGGTAGACCATAATATTACGTTGTTGGGAGGCCTTGGTAGTCTTTGGTTCAACGCTTTTTGAGTAGTTTTACTAAGGCTTAAGCAAAAAGTTCAAAAATGGCTTTGTGCGGTACAAAAGCGAACACTACGAAACTTATTTGCATGCTTCAACAATAAGCGGTTTCAAAAATTGTGCATTACCAGCTAGCGAAGGCACAAAACTGCACGACAGACTTCACCGCACAAACCGGGAATCAAGTTCATTTAGTTTAAGTAAAGCTGCGAAACCCTTCAATGACGTAATTAAAAGAACCCACTCCGGATTCAAAAGACCCGAAAAAGAAACGCGGACCTTAAAATCTGATGGAGAATGCCGACAGCAATCTACGGACCACAAGAGCTTTAGTTGCTTTAATAAATGTAACAGGTCCTGGTGTAGAATAAAACAGTGGACAGCAGTTGATAGTTTCCGGGTTTTTCCAGTCACAGGACAAACATGCATAAATTAAGCACGACTTTGTCGATTGCTGACTAAGCGTCAGCATTATTGGATGTAACCGTATTTGCATCAAGTCCAATGCGCCAGCTAATCATAACACATACACTCCTCTCTCCTGCTCCCGGGAAGGGTCACATACAAATAGAACATAAAGACCCTACCACACTTTCAGTTGTGGCATAAACGGTAAGCGTCTATCGGCTTACTTCGCCCTGCACCACACTTTGCGTTGAATCGGCAAAAGGGACTCAGCAACTGGTGATCCATACACTCACCTGGACTCCCTATTATATCTGACTGCTCTGTCGGATCCAGCGCCTAGTAGTGGAAGAAGACTCACCGATTGGGAACACAACAGCTTTATTGCGAACAAGCTAGTGCGTGTAAGTGCAACACTTACAAGGGGCCTCAAACCATTTGAGGTTTACCTTCATAGGTCCAGGCTGTTTCGAAGTTGATTGAATGGTTGATTAGTCTGGATGCTTGCCGACCTTCTATTGAGATTTCGGTGGATTTTGGGATGATAATAATGTTTATTCCAACTCGTGGGTGGCATACAGTCAGGCGTGCTCACAGGCATGAAATCAGTAAGTTCGGGGTTTCTGGGGTTCCTATCAGGAATCTGATCTTCCTGATTCCCCTCTTTTGGCCGTTCAACGTAGGATTGTTGGCGCGGGTTAAAGTAAAACGTTTCCACGAATCTTCTGGCACCATCGGTACGGCGTGGCGAAGGATCCGTCTCAGAAAGTACGTAAGAAGCTGTGGCCCTTGGTGCTGAACTTTGAAGATCGACGGTTTTAAGCGGTAGGTTAGGATCTTGTAAATGTCCTTCCGCTTTTGAGATAGGGCAGGCAGTCGGCCGTAGCCGATTGACATGTCGTTTACGCATCAATGGTCCCAAATGGACGCTGTAAATTAATAATAACAATAATAATGTTTATTCCCAACTTGTGGGTGACATATCGACTGGCATTATCATACGTTTGCAGCCAGAATGGAGCACGACCGGGGGATTTGCGTTTGGTGCGGATTGCGCAAAAAGAGGACAACGTCATAAACAGTGAGAAATATTCGATGAGATAATAATAACGGGTTTCTTTCCCAACTTGTAGGGAACAATAGTCATGAGGTCCGACTAGTTCAAAGACATAGTCGGCTGGCATGAGCTGAAACTGAAAACCGTTGCTGTCTATGAGTGACCTTGGGCGGTTGGGTAAATGGCCGGAGTCACAACGAGCAAAAGTGGACATGAAGATGGAATAATTCGGATTGGGAGCACAAGGCGAATTTTGACTCAAAAATGTGGTTTAATCGGAAACTACGCAGACTCACCGGTTGCACTGTCGTAGAGAAGTCAGGTGCAGCTGATAGGTTGGTTTGGGGACATAGTGCTGACAGAATCTTTTAAGGACGACTCTAACGGTCCATTTTTGGTGCCGGGACGACAGTCTCCCACAACCACACGGTTTTCAGACCGAAATGTTGGTTTCCCTTCCATCAGTGTTGATGAACACAAGTTTTTATCGGCAGTGCTGAGAGATGCAAGCGATCGATCCAGTCTATACCCAGGATATTTAGGTCGCGAGCAGCACTATAGACAATACCGCGATCACAATGGCCTGCTATTTCCATCTCACAGTCGAATTCACCAAGTAGTTTAAGCTTAACACCTGAAGCGTTTATGGCGGTGTTCATCGTCGGTCTGAGATTCGGTGATCCGATATTTCTCCTGATGCTTAGAGAGGTAATCGTAATATCAGAAACCGTATATAGCTGCAATCGAATCATGCTTCCGTTTGCTGTGATTTAACGTACTTGCGACGAGCATTGAACTGATTATCAAGATAATGAGTTGAAGCGGGGTTCCGACCGGCTACATCCGCGTCCTGACCTTCGGCCTTGACTGCGCCTTCGGCTAGCATTTCGCGTCCGGCACTGTATTTCCTTGTGATTTCGTGTTTTGTATCTCTCCTTTGATTCCATTATAACATGACGTAGTTTGTAAATCGCACAAACGTTTTTCCGCTTGAATACGAAAAACTACGAAAAACGCGCCATTCATACATTTTTACGCAACGCAAAACGTGGTCACGTGTTTCGACTCTCTCCTGATTTCGCTGCAGCTTACACCGGCCATTCACGAGTTTCATGTGTTAACTCTGGTGTCAAAACATTTTAGACTATCTTGGGATCTCAGCATATGTGAGAACTTTCAACAGAAGACACCTGGACAACCACGATTGGATTATTATTTATTCCCTGACCTGGGTCAACGACGAACTATTGTAAAGGGAACGATTCCTAGTGAATCTGTTCCATCTGACCTCTTTATTATTGTATACTCAACCTATAGCTACTGTTTTCATTTCTTTGCCGCACACTCCATGTAAAGTAGCTTTTTAGATAGCCAGACAACTAGAGTTTCCACGTCGATTGCACACCGAACATTTGTGCTTTTTATAGAGACACTATCGCACAAAATGCCATTGATTACAATGCCAGCATGCTGGCGGAGGTTTTGCTCCGTTCGAATTTGCCATCACGGAATGTTGCCTTAATGTTGTTTTGGCATTATTAAAAGCAGGGTTGAATAAGTGTCTTCCCAGAATGGCCGTGTTGTTTTTGGGATTCAAAAAATACTGGCACTTGGGGTAGTAACCAGCAGCGCTATATCGGGAGTTTGCTCAATTCTGTTCAACCTTTTCGCTGTGATATCACTGTCTAAATGCGACCGAAGACCACATATGAAAACAGGATACTTGAACCGGTCCTCCTTGAATTGCGCGCATTCAAAGTTGACACTGGATTTTTTCTCAGGTTTCGTGTACTTTTCGCGGACATTAACCAAAGAGAAACGGTAACAGAAAATTGCTGAGAGTAGCAGCACGGTTTGTCAATACCGAGATCTCGCGCGTTCTTTGGCAGGATGAATTTGGGATACCGTGTGTGTTCCGTTGTGCAAAGCTTTCTCAGCAATAAGCACACATTCCAGGCACCATCTTTGTACTTCAGGTGAACTTTGAGAATATTTTCGTAGCGTCTGAACCACGAATCAAAGGTTGGACCGGCATTACGGTCGTAATGAAATTCCGCGATGCTGTTGGCAGTCAAGTCGACGGAAGTTGTATCTGGAGTGAGAGTTGGTGGTCGAATTTTAGGCTGCTGCATCAGTAGCAACATAACGGCGCCGCTTTAAGCTGATTTTGTTGTTGCTTCGCCAGTTATCCTCATGTTTCTGTGGGTTTGGGCGTCGCCGATCTATTATATCAGACCACTGTCCCTCTTCAGCGACCCGCGCCGATAATCTCACGTTGAACGCCCAAATGGATGTAACATTCCCCTTTTTAAATTGGAGTACCGTTTATTCCGCGTGGAAACTCATAATTTTACTGGTCCTTGCTCATCATGTTAGGCATTCGATCTCCAGCATTCATCACCTGACTGCTAACCCCGTTTCTGCACGACAGATACCTAATGAAACTTGGACAGCGCTTGCCTACCAACAATACAAGTGTTGGATTTCTTGTTCGTTACCATATCGGCTAACTCTCAACTGTGTCAAAATTGTTCAACCAATGGCTTGTCCCGGCATTACGCCTCCCATTCGACTAATCCTTATTGAAAAACACAAGCCACTCGGCCTCTTACATAGCCATTTGTCTGAAAATCACACTTCCCAAATAGAAGCGTTTTTGTACTGGTTTGTTCTGTGCGTCTAGTACCGTATTAGCGTCATTTTGACAAGCCTAACAGCACTTTGGTTTCTGTCATTCGACGCAACTATTTGCCTATTTAGGCTAATTTTGGGAACGGCTGTCAACCGCCTAACTGCCTGTTAATGAACCCCCTGCTATCTGATGCCCCTTATTATATACTGATCCTTTCCCCATGTGCTTCTTTTTCTGAGTTTCGTTTTGCGGTTCCAACTGCTCCGAACGCTCTGTGTGGTTATTATCCACCCTCAGTGGTCTCCCCTCTATTTCAAAATGGAACTCTTAACAAAGCACAACTGCCTGTGATTCAACACCAGCTTTATGCTCCCTGCGTAGATCCCCTTATCAAAACTAGTGCCGCTGTCTACAGAAGACCGCGTCCCCTGTCTGATCACAGAAATCATGGTGACCGTTCCAGGCCAGAAACCGACATATATAGGTGCAGTGATAGTGTGCCACATTCACAGCCAGTATGAGTATCTATTTTCCACTAAACTCTTCATGACCTTGACTATCATCGACTAGATGCTGCAGTTACTACCGACGGTGAACATTTTTAGCACTGGCAACTGGCCCCAAAATTCTCTGAGGAAAGTAAGGTGTAATCCATTTAACGCTTCCACCAGATTCAACCGCCTGGGTGCTCCGCTGCCCTTTCAGTTTGTTACGGTCTACAGGCTCAATAGCTCCAATTACAACACTTGTTCGGTCCAAAGCGTCATCAGTGACTCTCTCGCCAGGCAATTTTCACAATTGGCCTCAACACAAAGGGAAAACGGTTTCATTACACGTCACTGGTAATTGACCAGGTGGCTGTTGATCTGTTCGCCGAGCTCCGCAACTGATTTGCAAACGTTTCACCACCGTTCGAGGATACATCTGTGCGCTGTTGAGCGGGTAATTCCTCTCTTTTTGCTTGCATTTATGTAGTTTACAAAAAAGCAGCTTTTACACTATATCCTGACTGGCCGCCGATAAGCATCGCACTTGGACTCTGGCTAGCCCGATCATAATCTGTTTTGGTCTGTGTTACTTGTTTTCTACGGTTACGCTACTGTTGAAGTCGCCGTTGTCTCTTCCGGTTGGCCCGTTCGTTATCTGTATCTCATCGTGGTCGGCCTCTGTTCTTTTATTGCTAGGTGGTGTACCTCCTATTTTAGGTAGTTTATAGTTCTGTCGATTTCTCTGAATCCTTGTTCGGCTCCGGGCTTTATTGTTCTGGATTTTCTCTGTCCCTAAAGTTTAATGGACAGGGTCGAGCTCACTGCGTCTGTTTATTGCTCCATCAGTGGAATGACAAGCCTCCGTGAACTCACGTTTTCTCTTTGTTTTCGCCTGGCCCAGTATGCTGACGTTATTCCAATCGAATTTATGTCCTTCCTCATCTTCGTGTGCAGAGGTGGGCGTGAGTTGGTAGTGTCGCCTAGTAGATTGACTCTGGTTGACACTGCCTCGTCATCCTAGTTTTTTGCTTCATGCAATTTACAACTATTTGCCTGGTGAGTATCATCTCCTTTTGACCTGCACTGCCATCTCTTTTGTTACTGTCCTCCACGTTCCGGTTGCCCAAGTGAGACGAACACTGTGAGATGGAAAATAAGCCTGTTATTATTCCCGCGCCCTAGCTTTAGTTACTAGTGGCCGGGTAACAAAGTGTAGGCTGCCGCAGTCAGTTTGCTGTCAGTTCCATTATACCAGGAGTGTCCGCAGGGGTCATTCTTTAAATGCTCACTTTTGCTCATCCTCAACGAAGCATTCCTGTTTCTCCTTCAAATTTAATCGGCCTGTTCTCCGCAGGCCGTCTGAAATTTCGGTCTAGGAACCCACACTCATTTAAGACAATGGTTCATGTCTGTGGTCAGTGTCCCAACCACTTTACACTCAACCCCCCTAACAACTGCGCGTGTGATGTTCAACGAATCAATGAAATGTGGCGCCTGGCCGTCATCACAACACGAAACACAACTATACCCGCCGTTTACCATCGCAAAGACTTTGAGACATTAACCGTCAAGCCGAGCCGCCCGAAAGGCCGCTAACTAACATCACTGAATCCAGCATGATCCAATGATAATTCTTCCCTTCATTTGCCTACTCCGTCCGTGTGTTTCTAATCTTCACACGTTTTTTCCCGCCTGTGCACGCCACTCATCTTGCTGCAAGGGCAGTTTATCAGCATGTGTCAGTGAGTGAATTTGCACAGCTGACACGCTTACATATGCATGTTTGATAAGCCTGCTCTGGCTTGCTTCTCATGAGTTTGGTGTAATTGCGTTGCCAGTCGGAAACACAAGACTTGTCAGAATGGACGACTGCAACACACACTACTGAGCCAACATTCCACTCAGTGTTGCTTGGTGTGCAAAAGTTGACGATGCACTGTGCCCGTCATTAAATGACCTGTGCACTGTTGACGGTACGAACGTGGACAATTGAGTTTGTTGTATAAATTTGCTAACGTTCTTGTAATTAACACAACCACCGACACATCGTTGCTTACCGTTACGCCCCCTGACAACGCATCAATGATGCCACTTCAATTTGTAATCAAAACGTTTGCAGTCAAATTCCCCAGCTCACTGAAAAAACCAACGATCACCTACGCTACCTGTATTATCAATATTCTCACCTATAGTACCTGGATGATTGAACCCACGCATCACTCAAAGTTCTGCGTCGGTTTCGTCAACATGCTCGGTAAACTGGCTCAAGTTCTGCCCTCTATTACCCATTTATCGTCTCACGGACTGAAGCGTGGTAAGAATGCGCTAAGAGACGAACATTTTAACGCCCTTCCTCAGTTAGTCTTCTTGACTGGATCTGTTAACCCCCATCAACTTGTTATTTCTGGGATACGCGAGCCTGCGTGGGTCGCCTATCAATTCAAACTCAAAAGAGCCTTCCCACCCTCTCACAAGTTTAATGATGTTTATTCCCAACTGGTGGGCGGCACACCCTCAGGATTCACCATAATTTTATAATCAGCACAAAGCATGACTGGCAGAATTCGCGGATACTGAGGATTACGCAGAAGAGGGACGGTGTCACAAAAGTTGGCATTATCCGATGTTCAGGCTTCTTGTTCCGCAATATACGCTACGGTAAAGTTTAGTCTTCTTCCCCTGCTCATTGGTTTTATTCAGGGGCAGACATCTCAGAGCTACTGTAGCCACCTGCTGTACAAAGTTTAAAGAGGTGACCGACAGGGCTCCCTCAACCACATTTTCTTTCACCACTTCCACTTACATGTGCTAACCCCACGGTCCGCAAGCGCGAATCCACCGGTCTTGTCACCCAGTTCTTCCGCAATTCTCATGCTATTTTCATGCCTCTCTCTCATGCCTGTTTAAGAAAAATCACGCTTACTTTCCATACACTTCATTTACTCGTTCATTTCTGGAATGGAAACAGGTCCCCTCAATCCTCAGCTCACCAACTCCACCACCTATAGAACTCTTCGGATCCTGACATTCACGTGATTCTGCGATTTCGCTAATTTTTGTCGTTCTGCTCTGATGTCTATTTATTGTTCCTATATCTACCGTTTACATAGGTGCAAGTTCACGTTTCCCCCATGAGTGATAAAATCTGCACATGAATCTGGAATTTTTACATGGAAATGAAACTTTTTGCGTACATCTTTCTTAACAAAATGTATCACGGTTTACGCTGCTGTTCAATCTGACCGTTTGGTTCTTTGAGCCTTTCTTAGGTCACTTCGGGTGTTTTGCCCCTTCATGCACCCACACTGCCAACTCAGTCCTATCAATTAATTTCATGTGTCCAAGGTGCTGGCCAGCTAATCGTACCGTCTGTTCGTTCTGCCCATAGACCCATAGAGTACCAACATTCTTTCTGTCCGGATAAACCCGACCAACGATTGTTCCCACCCCTCAGAACAAATGAGTTCATCCGATTTTAACTTAACTTATATTCCTCTGGCAAATTCCCCTTTCTCCCCCACTCGGCCCAATTGTTGTTCGCCATTTTCGTTTGCCATCTGTGACTTGACCATCTGAGACTCTTGCAACGTTTACCGGCTTTTGGCTTTAGATTGTAAATTTTTGTTTATAACATGCGCTGGCAACGCTTGTTCTATCGTTTTAACGTGCGATTCACACTCAGTCCGAAATACCTCCCATACTCATCCCGTAGCACTTGTGTTTCATCGCCCCCAGCGTCTGCCGATTTATGATCATGGAAATTTTGACAAGAAACTTTAATTTTTCCTCCTATATACGGTTGGTGCATCAGCTAATCTACTAACCATAAGGCTTCATACCGGCTCGGAAAGTTTTCTCAGCCGCAATACTTACATACCGGCCCACCAAAAATCCTCTGAGAGCCCAAATTAAAAAAGTTAGAATGTTTCACGCCCAATTTATATTGGTATATTTATCCTGGTGGCGAAGCACATTGTAAGAACGATGAGTTTAGCCGAGAAAATACTAAAAAATACAATCGATCCTGAACAGTTTCTGGAACAAGGGGGCGATACAAAGCTTTGTCGTGCAGTGCCTATCAGATACGGTACCCAGCATGGCGCCCATCCAGGAAACTCAAACCGCCAAAAAGACGCCTTCAAATAAGCCTACGTTTGTTCACACAACCCGCAATCGCAGTGCTTGAAATAGTAGCCGTACGACATCGCGACCCAATACTTTGCCGGCAAAAACCATTTGTTCACCTGTAGGGCTTAGCATGGTCTGGCTCAAACCCCCAGGCACTAAACCTGTGGTGAAAAAGCTGTTTCCCTGAAGACAACCAAGTTTGCCTTTAACTTGGCCTCCTGTATGATGTCTAATCTGCCCAATAAATTATGCTAAACATTATTGCCTTATGCTTCAAACCGCATGGCTTGAAAACACTGCCAAAACCCTACCCGCCGAACTATCTTTGAAATACAATTAGTTTTAATAAAGGCATGTTTTCGTACTTTACGTGGCTTACGAGCCCAGCGGTGCACACAGTATACACTAACTCGGTACTCTCTAGTATCACTGACTGCGGTTCCCAAGAACCTAAATTGCAGAGGATCGGTATTTTCTCTCTCTATGTACGTAATCTAAATCAGCACACTTAATGGACAAAATAACAATCAAAGTTTGGGGCTTTCGACCATCGTTTAGTCCAGTGATTCCATCAAACATAAATAAGGTGGCAACAAACCTAACAGGGGAGAATGAATAGGGGTTGCTCTTCCAAAGTCGGTGTTCTCCTGCCGAATTTTGGAGATGATAGGTGAGTCTCTTTCCGGGGTTGGAAGCTTCCCGAGAGGTCAAAAATATGCTTTTAAATAAGGAAAGCTGGTTGAAAATCGGTTCTGATTTCTGATGGTGTCCGTCAGTGTTCGATTGGAATATCCCTCCTCCGACGGTTGATCACGCTGCATATAGTATCCAGTTCAAAGCTCTTTTGGACGTCCTTTTTCACTTTAGTCCTCGCTCTGGCAACCTGGTTGCCTTGCGATCAGAACTTAAAGAGCAGTATTACAACATTTTTTTGCTTGTGCCTTTTAGGTGAATAGAAGTCGGTGAGCGACAGGAGCAAGCCCGACTCGGGAAGTTTGGGCGACAACCCAAAGGGCGAATCCGTTAAATCTGGGTTACACCCATTGCATCTGACCTTCAAGGTCAATGACTTGTCCTTCAGATTGCCCGCCGGCGGCTTTCGATTTCTTATCGTTGGGCGTTGTCGCCCATTCCTTCTTAATGTGATTACTTCAGTTACTTGACTTTTTTGGATTTTATTGGTCGCCGAAAATGAGCCTTTTCACAAGTCCACCTCCTGTAGTCAAGCGCCTCATTAGCTACATCAAGGAGGGCTCAGACAAGGAGGAAAAATGGAAAGAAAAGGCTGTGAAATCACTCGTTAAACGACTGAAAAACGGAAATCAACTGGATGAACTTGAGAGAGCACTGGCGAGTCAGGACCCATCAACCCGATGTGTTACTATTCCCCGCTCTCTTGACGGGCGCTTACAGGTGAGGTTTGTTGCCGTTGTGTTTTACGTCGTCTTTAATGTCATCCACTGGGTTCGTTTGAGAGCTATAAACCGGAGGCTTGTGAATCCAATTCGCTGGAGCACAACTTCGGTTCCTGCGGTTCAAGTGTAGTAAAAGCCGGAACAGAAGTAGGATACTCCTCATCTTAGTGGGTTGGGTTTGGGCTTCGTTATTGCTGGTACGGAAAAGTATAGATATTGTTGCAGTATGTGGTAAGATGGTGGCCGGGGTGAAGTGCAGGTTCAAATGCGGAAAAAGAACTCCGAATATAAAGGACCCATGGATAAGTCAGATATATGCAGGCCTATCCGGACTACCATGATCTCGGAATAGCTCGGAAGTTAAGGCGCGAAACTGCTGGCCGTGGTTCAGACCTAAGCCCTGGCTTTTCAGTTATTCCACACCATGGGCAACTTGGAATTATTTCATCACTCCTCACGCATTTTTGTTACATGACAGCTATGCGCCGATAGGATACCATGGCTATAAAGCTATCGTTCTTATTTTTAATATACCGAAAAAGGAAACCAGCCATGAAACCCGCTAAGTACAATCAATGGGCTATGGCTGGAAGCCTAAAACTGGCTTTTGTGGTCAATCTTCAGTGTCGTTGTCTGAGCTATCCCCTTGTGTTATTGTTAACTTCAATATCTTGTGATATTGGAGTGCCGGTTTCCTCGGTCGCACCCAAGTCTTCCGCAATTGTTTTCCCGACTAGCATAGCTAATTTGCTCCATGTCGTTTGGGAAGATGAGACGCGAGTCGTCCTGATCGATCAATATTTGTTTAATAAATAGCAACGACCCTGAAACTACCTCGCGATGTTTGTAGGTCTCGTTGCGGTAGAGATCGCAACTAAACATAGACAGTATCTGTTTCTTGGCAACTGCTCAATCCAGTTGCATATAATTTCTGCAATATCGTGGGCTTGAAATGTGGCTGAAAGCGAAAAGTGGTTCACCGAGTCCAAAGACTGCAAAGTGAACGTATCCTGCACTGACATTTACCTTGGTCATTAGCTTCAGTGAATGTGTCAAGCGCCAAGAGGTTAGTAAGGCGCGACATACTTTTGACAACTGCTTGCTGGAGAAGATCCCGTAGCTTATGTTCTATGGGACACGCGCAGATATTTCGGCCATTATGCCTGTTAGACATTCCTAGCGGTATTAACTTCCTGAACTGGTACTGTCTTTGCGTGACCAGAAAATATTCACCTCCCGAGTGTTGATTATGGAGTTCGGTGAGTGATGGTGCCACTACTAGCGATCGACTTCATCATATCAGGAAGCAGCTTGCCTCCTCCAGACAACTCTGAGTTCACCTGCTTGGGCTCGCTGGTTTCTCCGACTTTCACTTCCGTTTGCATCCCCTTGCTCACTAGAAGTGACGGAGTTGTTTCTGTGTCATTCCTGCGCACTGATGCACTGCACTCTCTCTTTGCAGTTTGAGCGTCGCCATATAGTATCGTTCAGCTGTAACACCCTTTCGGTGCCTAACTGCCATGCCACCAGAAGGCTACACGAGGGTTGGGATACTGCCAGGTTGCCCAAGCCTAGACAGGGGAAGTCGAGAGGCAGAGGTTGGGTTCGAACCACGAATCTTCCGGTCAGTAAATTCGCGCTCTAACCACTTGGGCCATCTCGCCCCAGCATCGCCTTATAAGTCTCCATGATCCGTTTTTGTGGCTCTTTATACGAATATCCTTCTATACTCTATATACCTGCCTGCTTAGCCTAGTATGGGCCACAAGCTTTTTAGATTTGGTGACCGCTATCCCAGCTAGGTTAAGCTGACATCCATATTTAGCCCGCCACGTGATATCTGTAATTGTAGAGCCGTTTTCAGTCGGAATCCTCCCTATTTCAGGCTCAATATTTTATGCCACGTCCTTGACCTCCCAACCAAGACTGTGTCCCGGTATCTTTTCCTCACCATTGGTGCATGGTTTGCCTACAGATGTTATGACCTCACACCTAGCCAGCGTCCGTCTGTATTCATACCTCCCAAAACCGCATTCGACCACATGTTTTTCTGCCAACTGACCGTCCGTCCTTATGTAAGAACTCACCTGGACCGAGTTTTGTTCACCCTAATAAGTGTCTGGGTTCAGTTCAGTCAGTTTACTTTGTCAGCTCACAAACCGCCCACCGAAGTACATTGGTTCCAGCAGCTACAGCTAGACGTGTCTAGGCGAATCACATGTTCATTTACGACCGGTCCCTCCAGTCCAAAGTGTATGGACTTTCAGTTTTAGGAACTTGCATAGATGCAATTAACAATCAGACCATGTGCGACTTCTGACTCCTGGTTGCGAAAGGCGTCACCAGTAACATTCACCACATGTAGAATTCTTTATATCCCCCTTCCAGATCCAAAACCATGGATAGACAATCTGGGTTTAGTTCTGAATACGAATACAGCGTTCTCCGTCTTGGTCGTTTGGTTCAACAATCGTACTGTGCAATGCCACGAACCCATCCAGCCAAGTACTGTGCGAGAGATTAAACATTACACCATATTGGGTTAAACTTTCAGACATTTTTAAGAGTCTACATTTGAATGGAATAGGTTGGGAGGATGACTGATAGCCGGACACTGGACATTCTCCAGCAGTACATCGTCCACTTTCGAACCGGGAAATCCAGGATAGTTGTATTATTCGAGCTTAACGAAGATTTAACGTGAATGAACTTTGGAGGGAGATAAATTACCAGGTGAGAAACCTTGGCCATTTGAAAGCAAATTAAATATGGGGACATATCGGGGGTTATCCGTAGCAGAAGGCCGCTATGCTGGCTTACCCTCTGATTTCAGGTGGATTACTCTTAGATGATGCAAAGTTATATGGTATACATTTTAAGAAAATATCAAATAAACGATCTTTCGCGGGTTGCCGGAGGGAGATAAGGGATCGAGAGGGACGGTTATCCATCGCTATCTAATGGGAAAGACTAGGGTGGTGTCACCAGATTATAGGGCCGCATGTATAGAGTCGGTTCATCCAAAGCCATCCAGCTCACTCACAGTTTGAATCGCGTTTGCTAATTTGAGACGTGCATGACAACCAAGTGACACATCCCTGAATCTCAAGTGACGTGCGTATCAAACTATGGTGCGGACTGTTTTGTAGTATGGTTGTGAGACGCAGCCTCCGAGCGGCGGAACGGGTACGTCTTCTGATCTTCGATACCAGTTTTCTCAGAACCGTAGTTCGTGAAGGCTAGTGCGGGAGAATCCGTAACGAGACAATTAGAAGGCGAGTGTTCGGTTGTGCAGTGGGGATTTCCATTGGTCTTAGGAAGAAGGAACTCTCCCGCGATAGATGAATTACTCACGCTTCATAGGTTGCGCTGGTTGGGACATGTACTCCGCATGCCGGAAGATCGTCTACCCCGCAGAGCTCTTTTCGCCCAGCCCTGTGCTGAGTGGAAGCGACCGAGAGGTGGACAGTGTATGACCTGGCAACGAAGTACGAAAACCCTAACCAGTAAACTTAGTCGGGCGGGCAACTGCCGCCTCCCTGGATGGGGACCCCGGGACTCAAATCACCAGTGGTTAACGACACTGGCAGAAATGGCCCAATCGCGCAGTCAGTGGCGCTCGTGCATCAAAGCTATAGCCTTCAATGCGTAGCTACTCAATTTCCGAACAAACTGGACATTTCTTCGCCTCCAAGGCTTCTTTTTACGTTCCACATTTCCGGTGATCGAAACTGTAGCAGCTGAAACCAATGTGCCTATGATACACGGTTTATAGCTGATAAATCGATTGATTGACCATTGAAGAATATGTTGAGCACCAGGAACTGTATTGTTTAGGCCATGTATTGCGCATACCGAAGAGAGTGGTGCTTTCCGTACCGAATTCAGAGTGGTGCAGGCAGAGAGGTGGCAAACCGTTAATCTGGCAGAGGTATGAGAGATTACGAAAAATTTAGTTTCTGTCGGTGCAGCTCGCCTTCTAAGATGGAGGCTGCGTGATCTCCACTGCTCTGTTTGTAGACGCACTAATATATGGCTGCTAATCGATGTCAGTGGTGTCCCTGTTATCAATTTCAGGTTGCCTGGATGAGTGTCTGAAGGTGTAGGCACCTCGGAATGATTGTGTTAAGATGTCATTAAGACGCTTCCCCATCCACTTTTATTATTTTATTCATAATACGGCTTTTAAATCGAACCATCGGTTTTGAGCCTCGACATTATGCTGTCGATGATGATGATGACGTTGCTTTCAGTGCATGGCTTCTGATCTCCTCACTGAAAAGTTCACAGGCTATGCCGGATTCATACTTCAATTATATCAGCTACTGCCTCCAGTGCTTCACTGGGTCACCAGCGAAAGAAACTCGAGTCGTTCAGCTGTAGCACCCTTTCAGTGCCTAACTGCCATGCCACCAGAAGGAAGCACGAGGGCTGGGATACTGCCAGGTTGCTCGAAGCCTAGACACGGAAGGTCGAGAGGCAGAGGTCGGTTTCAAACTATGGACCTTCCGATCATTAAATTCGCGCACTACCCACTGAGCTATCTCGCCCCGAAAGAAACTGTGACAGGTACAATCACTACAACATGTGCACTGTCTTTACAGCTGTGCAAATCCACTGGTCTCCGAGACGTTATTTCGATACCCGGTTTCGTCCACACTTGACGACATCGATTACGAATTTGCAACCATAAGAACTTGCCCTTATTGTGGGGAAGTTTACGTTCAAACTTCATGGAAAGCGTGGGAATTAGGGGTGTGAGGTATAACGAAAAACCTAAAGCCCCCGCAGCCCCCACTTTGGTCAAATATAAGTAGGAGAGGCGGCAGTGTCCAACATGGCCAAAATTCACTTACAGTGTTTGTTGGTCGACTGGTTTGTGCGACGCAGCTCAGGCGCTTGACAGGATGTAACGATGGGATTTACGTGCCCTTAACCTCGTCGGAATCCTGTCTGATACCTTCGAACCTGCGTCCTCCATGCCGAATTTAAACCACAGTATGGAAGCCGGTACCCATGTTACTATGGGATGCTTATATCCCGACCGTGCTGTTTGCTGCAGGCTAGCGCTTAAGGCCGTTTCCGTTCCCCGTTTTATAAAGCTTTGTTCAAATAAATTGACATGATTGTACGGCAGTGAATCACCGGTGTTACTCTTTGGTGTCGAGCTATATGGATTAGGGAGCCATCCGTGCGACACCGCAGAGTCTCCCATACAAGGTTAGTAAACGGTCAGAGATGTGAACAACATAGTCTTCTGTTCTTCCATGTTGCGAGTTGGGACATATGTGGCGACTTGTTCTTGCGCGCCTGTGGTGACCCGGAGTCCGCTGCAGCTGGATATTCTGCCATCATTATCATCATCATTGACAGCAGTATATCAATAATACAAACTTGTGCTTGACTGCTATGGCTCAGTATTTAGAGCGCGAATTTACTGACCGGAAGGTCTGTGGTTAGAACCCGACTTCTGCATCTCAACTTCCCCTGTCTAGGCTTGAGCAACCTGGTAGTATCCCAGCCCTTGTGCTTCCTTCTGGTGATATGGCAGTTAGGCACCGAAAGTATGTTACAGCCGAACATGGCTTTATTGAGTGTACCACCAAACGGCCTGTAGAAACCTGTTTTTTTAATTCCACATGCACATGACATTGCTTAATGACAAGTCGGATGTCATCTAGGGAGACTGGGTGGTTCTTGGCTCGAACGAAACGCATCATGCTTGTTGCTCCATGCATCGAATTCGGGTACCCGAGGTATTCTCGCATCGATAGTAACCACAGCTGCATCCACCAACTCTTTTGAAACTCTCAAGGCCTTTATAACAGACTCACACTGGGAAGGTTGTATTGTGAGTGATTGGGTGGATTTTATCAGAGCAACGGCTTATCCAACGAGAATAGTCAATAGTAGAACAAGCTAACTACACGTTGTTGAGACTTCGTGTCTCTCGGAACGGCCAGCTGTTGCAAGACTCTGAAACGTCCATGGTCTGGTCTGATGATGCTTCCCGTAAGTTCATAGCCAAGGCGTATGAGTTTGGTGGTAGAAATGTGCTTTTATCGTGATTTGACTGAAGGCCGTACTTTTTCCCTAGTGTGAGAAACTGTTGGAGATCTCAATCGCGTTTTTGATCTTTTCCGCAAATGATGACATCCACATAGGCGTATGCCATCCATATCCCTTTGAAACCACGCTGCTCCATTCGTTACTCCTAACGGTATTCGGCGACACTGATAAGAAGCCATGTAGACTCTTGTCATTTTCCTTATTGGTATATGATGGTACGCACTTTCAAGATCTGAAAATACGATATTGGGTTATTTTACTACTCATATCCTCAGTTCTGGGCAACGGATAAGCGTCCAGTTGCGTAAATTAGTGTATAGTTTGACTGTAATCAACAACCATTCGTTACTTCTGTCGCTCATTTGTCGTGATGAGCACTTGTGGTTTCCATGGAGACTTTGAAGTTTCAGTGATTTGTTGATCGAGTGAACGCTTTACTTTGGGAGCAATGAAAGCCTCGTCGTCTGCAGATTGTTGTCTGGACTTTATGGCAATGGGCGTACACCGTGGATCAAGATGGGTAAACAATGTGAGAGGTTCTATTTTGGCGGCGATTAGACCGCGAAGCGAGAAACGTTTATTACCACTGGAGACTTTCAGGGATTTGTGAAGTTTAAGAAAATTTTGTCCCAGTAGAATATCCGCGAAGGGGGCGAGATGGCTCACTGGTTAGGGCGCGAATTTACTGACCGGAAGGTCCGTGCTTTGAACCCGACCTCTGCCTCTCGACTTCTCCTGTTTGGGCTTGGGAAACCGGGCAGTATTCCAGCCCTCATGCTTCCTTCTCGTGGCATGGCAGTTAGGCACCGAAAGGATGCTACAGCTGGGCGATTATTATTATCTTATCCGCGAAGGGATCACGTAATACTGAAAACTTGAGATAGGGGTGCATGTTTTGTTTATGTTGCAGTGTTAAAAAAGTGTCCAAGAGTGGAGCTTTTATGCTGGGTGGATGCGAAAGTGATATCAGGTGACCACGGTAATATAGGCCACTGATTACGATGGGCCACATTTCCGGGAATGAAGCTGTTTGAACTGCCATTATCAGCAAGGACTCGAAGTGGAATGCTACTGGCTTTCACATGTGACTGCTTCTTTGAGACACTCGGGGGCCGTAGCAGTGACGCACTATAGTGCACGTGAAAGGAATGAGGTGTTCTTCAGACCAGTGGTAGATCTGCATACTTTTTGAAAATGCCATTTCTTTCCACAGATTTTCCAGTTGGTGTCTTTAGTGAGACATTTACGACACGGGTAACGAGCATAGCCACCGAGGAAACATCAATACCCCATACTCGCAACGGTTGTGTTCATGCGACGATGCTTGAGAACGTGGAGACCTTGCTGGGTCGTTCGATACGGTAGTACAGGGGAGTTCATTGTTCAGCAAAAACGAATGCGGCTGTTTCCGCACTAGTTCAGGGGATGTTGCATGGTCGTAAGCCGGTCTAAAATCCAGCGACTTATGCTCCAATAGCCTTTGACGAATACTGTCCGAATAAAGCCCACCAAGAAATGCCTCTCGTAATGCTTCATTACTGTGCCGTTCTGCGCTGACGGTCGTAAAGCGGCATTCTGGCAACAAACTACTTATCAAGATTTGATCCTCGTCTTGTCTACAAGTATTCAAAAGCTTCCGGGTGAATATTTCGTTTCTCGGCTGCACATAAATTTCTTGCAAAGTTGCAATAGCTGATTCATAATCCCTGCAGTCTTTGATGAAGCGATAAACACCAGAAGCAACGTGATTGAACAAGGTTTTCAGTTTATCCGGTGAATGAGAAGCAATGGAAATTTGCAGCAGTACAAAACCAGTGCTCCCAGATATCTGCCGAGTCTTGAGTATTGGGATCGTTATCGAACCGTTCAGGACGTAAGAATCGGTTCATTGTTGGACGAAAGTTTTTGGATGAATAAATTGTGTTTGATGAGGAATGGAACACGGCGACCATCAGAGTAAGAACAGAGAAGAGTGAAGGCCCAGAAGCTGGGCTTCCAAAGTTCTGACACTGTGAGCTCAAGCGAGAAAAAGTGGCTTAGCAGTGAACGATGAAACGCTTTGAGAAAACAGTCAATATACAACAGACTATTGGGTACACTACTTCGAATAACGACTAAGCTGGCCACCTGCTACCTTCAATACGGATTACAGGCCTCTGACAGAAAGGTGGGCTGTGAATATGGAGCCCTTTCTGCCTCAGAAGTGTCCGAGTGTATGTCTCTACTAAAGTGTCACCGTTATTCTGGTTCTGACGACTTTCAGCCTTCTCTCTTCAACGATCGCAGTGAATCTCTCAACCAGTGCTTGTCTGAGAGAAAGGGGCCGCTCCAGGTAACTGAAGTGAGTCGGTACTGTTGCCCATTTTTAAGGTAGTAACAACAGGGGTGTTAGTTTGACTCCCGTTGTAACAAGGCTTCTAGCTTCACCGATTCTTCATCATCTCACGGCAGAAAGCGAATCCAATCAAGCGGGATTTTGGTCGAGTAGAGGCTGTGTCGACCACATCTTCAAACACCGTCAGGTGTCAGAGTAACCCCATTTGTACAGACGACCCGCAGTCTTTTTTCCCTTCATTTAAAGGGTACTTTCGATTCTGTCAACCGGTCGGTACTACGTTTGCTTAATGGGGTATGCCGCCGAAGTTTGTGAGCATCGTCTGATCTCTATGTTCACATACTTCTGGGCGTATGAGTTGTCTACGAGCTTCCCAACAAAACATGATGTCCGACAAGGATGTCCATTCTCTCCAGCCTTGCTCCACTTCGTTATTGGTGGAATATGGAGGTGGACGCTGGAAGGTCTTCAAAATACGATGCTCAGATCGTTGCAGGAGATAATATTATGTATCCGGGTTATGCAGAGGACATCATCCTCGTCTTTGAAGATGACGTTGAAGCACAAGCACTGTTGAATTAAGTGAGCACCATAATATAATCTTTCAACATACACTGTTCACCTTCACAGTGCAAAGTCATGCTTCAGAACCCGCAGTCTATGAACCTGTCTCTTACAATTCAAGACGAAGCATTGAAGGTTGCGAGGAATTCTTCATACCTCGGTAGTTGTATTAGGTGTGACGGAATTGTGTCTGATGACGTCAGCGCACGAAGTGTTAGGCTCCAATCACATTTGCTGCTTTGCGTCACTTCCGGCATACCACTGGGTCTCGTGGGTCATGTGCACAAGGCGATAATATGGTTTGTCTTGTTGTGTGGTTGCACAACTGGGTATTCGCGGACACGTGATATGAGGCATCTTCGAATTTTTCAGCCCTTACGCCCCAGAAGTGTTGCTGGTGTCGGATGTCACTAATTGATTCGTATCGAGGTAATTACAGTACGGGTATTTTTTGATGTAGCAGGTACATCAGTGATGGAAAACTGCGGTGGCTGGGCAATGTGCTACGTATGCCGAAACAGGCGAGTGTTGTTCTCCGTGCCTTCTTCGGAATGGCGAAAACTGCCAGGTGGACAACGTTTGAGACATTACGAAAAGCCTGAGTGTTGCTGTTGCGATCCGCCTTCCCGGACGGTGTCCTCGTGATCTCCTACCTTGCGCTTGGCTGGAGACATTACAAGAGATGACGGCTAATCGATGGTAGTGACATCTGTGTTGTCAGTTTCTTTCCAGATTGTCTGATTGAGCGTTTGGAGATCTAAGCTCCTCAGAATGCTTGCGATATTCCAGCACCTTTTCTGTTTTCTTACCTACCCTTTTTTACTCGAAGGTTTTAAATATCATTGGATTCACTTTTTGGTTGCATGGCAGTGAGGCATTAGCGTCAACACCGATGTTGCCATCTCTGATGATGATGGTGACGATGCTGACGACGATGTTGCTCATGTCCCTATGGTTGGAACAGTCACTTCGCCTAAATTTTTGGGCACATTTCAAGTGATGGGCTGGTCGCAATAGTGTTTAACTTGTTCTTGTCCCGAAGCAGGTTTAAAAACCTAGCGATGGCAGAATATGAGGATTCAACTCCATTACCGAATAACGCTAGGAAAGCTCATCTGACTTAGCAGCCCGATTGTGCTTCAAGGCGGCAGAGCACAACAGTATCTCAGGTACGGAAAGGGGCCTAAAGGCAGCCCGTGGCTCAAAATGAGCAGAGTTTAAATTGAGTTTAGATTCTGTCGACTTTCGAAGTGATGTTGGAACTTCCTGACACGAGAAGCCGTCGGTTTGCAAGGCAGACTGGGTTTTATCCAGGGACAATGGTACCCCAATCACAGAGTTACAATTAGGTTCGTGCCCCCTCGTCAACCGTCTTACTGCTAGGTTCTGGATGCATCTACCTCTGTTCTTTCACTGAACCTCTTTCTGTCAAGGTCTACACAGGGCCATCCAACAATTTTGTCGGACGCAGCGCGGTTTGTCATGGCTGCCCATTCTCACGTCAGTCTCTCCTAATTTCGATCATCGGTATGGACTTCACATTCAGATGGACTGTGAACTGGGCTATCGAAATGCCGTCTGGTGGAAATTTGATGGACTCGGATTGCCTGACGATGTGTGGTCACCGGTTTCTTCACAGCTTGTTAGGAGTTAGTTGTTTGCAGCGTGTCTGCTATGTCTTAGTCTATAGTTGACCGATACATAATCAGTCGGAGCCGCCGTAGAGCAGTATATAAAACCCACGGGTAAAATCGTCTGGGACATGACTGCCCATGCCTCATCATCAGCGAGATCTCTATTTCCCACTGTAACCTATCGTTTGAGAAGGGTTTGCTCTGGTCAACCATGGCATCGAAACTCAAAAGAAGACGTCCTGTGTCATGTCAAGTTCACCTTCCTTGATTTAGTTCACGTGATTTTCGTTGTACACTCAGGAAATTTTACAGGAGGTGGCTCGTAACTGCTCCAACTGGAAGTGTCAATGTGTTCGGCCGGACAATCTAGGTGCAACTGTTTTTGGGGACTTTGAAAACCATTTTACCATTGTTGTACTTATCTAATATTTCTTGGGTTGTGAGGGGGGGGGTGTCTGTGAAGCAGCTCAGTCGTAGCAGCTTTTAGCACGCCCCCGTTGTTTCTCATGCTCCATGTCTTTGACATTCTGGACCCACTTTTTTCGTGATAAAGACAGTCTTTGGCCATCTCGGCGCTTAAATCTAGAGCAGCGTAAGCAAATACAAACAAGGGGCATTGTGCTCTCACGTATAGTAAGAAGCGAAAACCTCAGAACTAGTCATCATCGAGTACTTAGTCGAGCAGTGATACTGTCATCCTTTGCTAACGACCAACTGTATTGGTCGGTTTATTAACAGCAATGCACAACGAAAAAGAAAATTGGGCTGGTAATGCAGTCTCAACTGCATCTCAACTGAAGTATGTGGGTTGCTGTCTGCTTTTCCATCGAGCTTGTGATCAATTCAATTCAATTTATCGAGCTTGTGAATCGTTTTGCGTACCTTAAAAGCTTCTTGAGTTCCGATTGTGGCGTGACAAATGAGGTCGGGTCTCGTTTGCTAATTTCAGACACCTATGGCGTCAAAGTGGCATAGCCTTGGATATCAAGGGACATGTATGTTGGGTCACGCTATGGGGTGTTTTGTCGTACAGCTGTGAGACGAGGCTTCTGCTAGTAGCGGAACTGAGACGTCTTTAAGTCTACAATGCCCTTTGTCTCAGAAGGATAGATCGTGTTGGCTAGCACCGGCAAACCCGCAACGAGGCGATTATAAAGCGAGTGTTGGGCTGTGCAACAAGCACCAGTTGAATAATTATGTTCGTCACAAAAGCTGCGGTAATCATGTATTACACATGCCGAATCATTGTTTGCCGAAAACAGTGCAGTTTAGAGTGGCGCACGCAGCGAGGTCAGCAGTCAACCTTCGGCCCTGTAGATAGATATGAAAGCGATTACGAACGGTTTGAATACTGTCGGTTCGGCCGACCTTCCAAGATGCGGATCGCGTTCTCCCCCATGTGCGAGGTTGGATATGCGGCAAGATGTGACTGCTAGTCAATATCACCACCAGCCGTTTGTACGTATAGGTGGTTCGTCACTGACGGGAACAGCCCAGCGTCTGAAGCGTCCTCTTCAACAGTTGGACATTTTCTAAACTACTAGATTATATGATGGAGGAATGCTCTGTGGGCCTCTTGACTAACCGGTAGTTTCTTGGAATTAGAGAAGACTAAGTCAGTCATATCAGGACCTGACTTGCACCTTCAAGTTAGATAGCTCAATTTTTGACCCTCTGCATCTTGTCGAGCTTGCTACAGATGATTGGGTGCATGTCATTCACATCATTACATCAGTTCTTCGTTTTACTGAGCTTGACTCTCTCCCAATAAGTGTGTTGGTTGACCAAAGCGAGTTCCAACACGCAGCCTTTAACAGTATATTTGAATGCCATAGCCGTAAGTCCCTGGTTGTTGATAACCAGTGTGACGAACTCCCACGTATCCAGAACACAGTGATTATTCCCCGTATGAGAGATCATCTCGAGAGACGGGCGGTGTTGTGAACTCGTTGGTGGAACCACAGACGTGGTCATAACTGATTGTAAAATGCACACATGAATGTGACCGAAACATCACGACAACTAGGGGTGCCGAATTAGTCAGTGAAATTTTCATGTTGTGGTATTACTGGACATGTACTCCCGATGTATGTGGAGGACAACTAACTTTACTTGGCCAACTAGCTACGCAGTTGGTTTATGTGCTCCTGGCCAAGCTCAACTGTTCTTTTCATCCACTGCTTTAACTGCAGGTTGCCCAGAAGAAAGGCCTTCCCCACGTGTTCTACTGCCAGCTGTGGCGGTGGCCGGACCTGCATACACAACATGAACTACGACCGATCGCGACATGTGAATTCTCCTTCCACGCTAAGCGCGATGAGGTGTGCATCAACCCTTATCACTATCGACGGATCGAGAACCCCGGTTAGTTGATTGTGTCTGATTGATATTCATATGTGTGGTACTCATGTTTCTTCTTGTGATTATGTAGCCAAGTTAGATGTAGTGTCAAATAACTTTCGGGTTGTACATTTTCTCGCCCCAATGACAAATTTTCGTGCCCTTAATATACCACGTGGAAGCGATTTTGAAGTCGTTAGTGAAGCCTACAGGTGTCTGTGTGAACACATGCAGCGGATCGGGTTGACGAAGCTCAACAAAGTCGGTGTTAACTTTATTCAACAGTTTTTGACGCCGTCATACTACTTTGCGGGCCACACCCGGTTGTCGAAGTACACGAGATGGATGAGTCACTGTACGTTGGCTTCCCATCATGAACCTGTGAGGCAATAGGCTTTCCAATACATTTTACGGCATAGCGTCCCTTGAGCGAGACGACCTACCTAGCACTTTGTTTCCGATAGCCAAATTCGAGATGACTAAGTCTGACACCTCAGTCAGAGCGGCTCGCTTTGATTAATCAGCTAGCTGGCACAAAGTCTGATGTTTGAGAGGCTGGTGCGGTTGAAACCGAGTAGATACGGACTCTCTCTCTCTCCATGATTTTGCCTAAAAATAACCGTCATTACTGACCCTAAAAGTCAGCTTTAACGATCCAGTTCATGTCCGCGGGCGGTTTTCTATAGTGCTGATTTTTCTATACTCTCGCATCCACATCCTCGTTACGATGCTCACCCTGGCCCCTTGGACGAGTCTTCCCAGCGATACACACAATCGCGTTATGCTTTCCTCATAGCAACCGGAATTTCAATTGGAACCACCCGGACCGCTTTCACCATTTCAATTCACTCTTTTAGTTGTGTGTGTGTGGGTTTGCATCCCTTGGCCTCTGCCGTTACTTGTCACTAATCGCGACATTCCTCAAAACCTGAAAAACATCGAAATATTGCATTCTTCGTGATCCAATCGATTCCTCGTCAACTCTTGCCAGAAAGATTGTTAGGTATTTTGCTAGGCACCCCAGATTTGACCTTGGATGCCAGACGAACCTTTCGATGTACGCATTCTGGCGGTTTTTTCTATGTTCCACTCTATTCGATGTGTGTCGTTGCCCCATTCAATTGTGTGAGTATCATGGTACGTATTGACTAGTTTGAGCGCCATTCGCTGCTCTGCTCAACGTTTATCGATGGTGTTACACCTCACAATTTTATTTCCAGATGAAAATGACGTACCTGCAGTTTTTTCATCTTTGTCTTGAGAATAAACTCATCGGTCTGTACGAAAGGTTTTCGTGCGACCCAGAGACAGGATCAAAGTACATTCCTGAATCGTTCCGTTCCTCGTTGCTATCTGTATCTGTACACGACGGTAACGAAAATCGAATTGTTGCGAGGAAACTCGGTTTCAAGTAAGACTTCAAATGAGGAGGACAATCTAAGGACATCTAGTATCCATTTGCACTGCAGAGTGGTGGTACGTTTTCACTGGGAAAACCTCACATAATAGTGCATATTTTCATGCAGTTGGTCTAGTTTCCATCAAACGCTATGTGGCTGCCTAGAGGGAGCCAAAAGTAACTTCAGACGGAAGCTCAGTACGGTTTACCTGAGTTGGACGGGGACATGTTTTTGGTTTTAACGACCACAGATCCACACAGATGTTATCGTTATCTACCACGGATAACCTATGTTTACATGTGGGTTGCGTTCAAGCTTTGGCTGTTAGTGTTGATTTTTTTCGTGCGGTTCATGGGTTAGACAAGTTTGCACATTGGTTCCCTTTTTCGACAGAAGTGTATCCATCCTGTTTTGGTGAATGTAGCACATAGGCTTTCATTCTTTGAAGACGTCCTAAAAGTTGTCCAACTAAAAGAATGAAGCGTCGCGTAATTTCAGGTGTTCGTAGTAGCGAAGTTCATATTGTAGCGAGATGAGAGTGGGAAATACAGTCCCTTTCATTTGGAGGGACCAGGAGGGCGAAATGGCTCAGTGATTAGAGCGCGACTTTACTGACCGGAAGGTCCATGGTTCGAACCCGACCTCTGCCTCTTGACTTCCCCTGTCTAGGCTTGAGCAACCTGGTGGTATCCCAGCCCTTGTGCTTCCTTCCGGTAACATGGCAGTTAGGCACCGAAAGGGTGTTACAGCTGAACGATTATATTTTTATAAAGGGAACTACTCCCAGTTCCAACTAACGTACAGTCGTGCACTTTTCACAGTTGAAAAACCGAACTGAGTGGATTGCGCATTAATTTTCGATCGTGAAAAATACGTTACTCCATGGTTCGTACCCAAACCAATCGCACCAATGATAAGCCGCAGCGAGGGCGGAACAATAGCCCTCTGCATCATGGTTTTCTAAGTCCAGCCTGAATGAGGGCTTGGCCGCACTCAAAACAAACACCGAGAGACCAATTCCCATCCATCCGACCACGCGGGAGTGAACGTGATGGAATCATAGTATGTATGTTCGTTTAGCTGGTTTCCAAAAAGGACGATTTTCACTTCCGGACTGTTGCGGCCTTCCTCCTGCTTCTTCCGTGTATGTAAGTCGCCTCCTTGGTCTTACAACTGCTGACACATAGTGCCGTACTTCTGATGTTGATCAAATCAAATCTTCGACTGTAATATCCTTCTGGTGCCATTCGACCAGAAGCACACATCCGGTCTAAGTGTATTCTATGGTTGAACAACTCCATTCTGTCTTCGTTCACTTCTCTCTTCACAGTTAACGCAGTTTTCAGTTTTTATTGTTTCGGGAGACCTTGTGCCGCGAACCGTTTCATCACATTTTCGTGGTTGCAAAGCTGTTACCTACTGAGACGATCCCTCAAACTCGAGTGGATGCCCATAAAAACTAACTGCTCCTGCAATTATAACGGTAACATTCATCCAGAGCTTTTCCGTGCAACCACATGCTGACAGTTCGTACAGTGTGGCTTGTTTTGCTGCCTGACTGGATTTCCTATCGATTTGTCGTTGCATGTTTCCTCTAGTCCCCAGTGGACGAGGCGTGCATTCCTAGGTAACCTACGTAATCCATCACCAGTTTCTCGAGCGAGGAGAAAACGCGTTGACTATACAAGCTTCTACGTACGTGTAGCATCGTGTCTGACCTATTTTCCAGAAACACATGCGCACTAACTCCTTCCCAAACCACCATACGCTGCTAAAGCGCTGTCTGTCACTGTTGTGGTTTTTTTGGCTGACTGGTTTTGACAATCCTGGCTCTTTCAGGATGCTTCGTATACGCTGGTCTAAAGTGCTCAGGTGACACGTTGCGAGCGTGTTTCTTCATAAAAACTGACTACTTGTTTCCGCTTATTGATAGTCGGCCGTACTAAACGAACGGTTCATTACAAGGTCGGACCACACCAGCATGCCTTCTGTCTCACGTGACCCACCACTATGGATTTACCCTTCTTTTCGTGCTTCGTACCCATTTTAAGGTAGTCACAATAAAATAAGCAAAACTAGCCACCATAATCCAGCACTTGACAGCGATCGACTGACTGATCATGACAGTGCTTTGTTCACTATCTTACGCCTTTCGAGTCATACACTATTCAAATGCAAACAAAGCCTGGATGTTGTTTGATTGTAGTGACCATCCTGCGCCTTCCGGGCTCCCAGTCATTGTCCAGACAATCTTATTTGACCTCGTTTAGTTTTTTTATTACCGGCTACGATTGTTGAACGCAGTCGATGCAGTCAGTTCACACGATCTGTCACAATCGGACAAGGTCGACTTTGCTGATGACTCACAAGCATGTGTGAACCCCCATAGTGCGTTCACAGTGTTATTCAGTATCAACGAAGTATTCGTAAGAATCCATGTCCTGTTTGTCCCTCTTTATCTGTTCGTTCCAAGAACGACCGGATTCACAATTCGATAGAAATGGATTGCAAAATTCAACCTACATATTCACAACCTAAAAAATAAGGGTTAGCCATCAGTGAACCACGTGGAACTATCCAAACGTGTACTAAACTTTCTTCGAGAGGGATTACAGATTTCATCAAGTTTTTGGTTGCATTACGCATCGGAGCTATCCACGCATGGTCAAGTTGCAGGTTGATTAACAGTCGAATGGATGGCATTTTTGTCGTTGGAACGCGCTGGTTTAGAGAGGAATCAGTGTCAGTTACCGTCAGAAGCGATACATCTCTTTCGATAATTCATGGTCCATAGAATGTATCGAGCTCGATGTAACTCGGCGGTTAAGGCGCGAACCTACTGGCTTAAAGATCCGATGTTCGAATCCCATTCTGGCATCTCGACTGCTCCTGTCTAGGATTGGGTAACCTGGTGGTACCTCAGCCTTCGCTGTTCCTTCGGGTGGTGTGGCAACTAGGTATCGAAACGGTGTTTGAGTGACTGTTATTTTTTTATTATTTCCCGCCTCTCAACGGAACACTTACACCTCTTTAGAGTGACTCCACCCCCCAAGATATGTCAGGAATCTCATGGTCTGCAGCAAAGAAATCTTGTTCCAGGGTCTGCCACCGGAAGCCAACTCATCGGTAGACTGTAGACTCCTCAAAACTTGAAAATAGTTGGAAAATTTCAAGTTCCTATTGTCATTGCTGCTTGGTGAGTGTTGAGATTACCCCAAATATCACCAGAGAGCAACATCCTGAGTTCACCCGTCATCATCATCATCGTCAGCTGTAAGAACCGCGTACTTGTCGTACAGTGGTTGTAGCTGCCACAGTTGCGTTCACCTATTAGGACATTGGTATTTTCGTCCCGTCTAAGTTCCGATGAATATCTCTCCATCGCTTAGAGGTTTCGATGGACAATGGGTAGCGGAGACAGATTACAAGAGTCATTACGTTCGGCTGTAGCGCTCTGACCACTAAGCCATCTCACCCCAAGAGTCACTACACTGCTATACGCAGTTTTGAGGTTAACATTTCCGAATTGGAGATACGTTCAACTGATACGGGAGAGCCGCTGCTGCCAAGAGACTCCAACCTCCGAAGTTTAGACCATTGACGTATCTCAATTCCTTAAGTTTGTTAAACAGTCACTCCAAAGATAAGGTGAAAAGTCGTTTCAACAGTGCCAGAGAAATCCTACTTTAATTAAGAAATGCTTTCGGGTGAAGAGTTTTGATCCTGGGTTCCGATCCGCCAACTTAATCTCCCTTCACTATGCCACCTAATAGAATTTCTAACCATGTTGTTCGCTGACGCGACTTCCGGCTAACTCTAGTCTCCTTGTTCCTTCAACACGAACATATTCTTCACGGACTGCAGGATGAAACCAACCCTATGAACGGACTGTATTTTCTTCTCTATTAGCCATCTAAAAACTTGGCTTGCCAACCTCGATTGTTTGAGATTCTGTGTAAATTACATTGTTTTTCCTAGATCGAAATATGCAGGGACCCTACGATTCCCCGCGGAGAACTGTTGCTCACGCAGTACGCGGCTCTTTTTGTGTAGTAATGGGATCTTACGAATAACTACGCCTGGTCCACTGCTGATCCGGTTTTACTCCATTCCTCTTGAAAACAGACCACCAACTCCATCAGAGTTGTGTCTTAAGTTTGCCCACCCACGTTCCCAAAGCAATTCTCGTCGAATGAGCCGATATCCATTCGACGTGTACGTGCGCGAATCTTACCAGCTGACGAAATGTGTCACCTAATCCATTACGAATCGTTCAATACCGGTCTCATGCTCAGGTCAGATGCGTTTACTGCAACTGATGGTCAGGTACCAGTTGATGTGTTCGACGATGTCTTCTTTCATGATGACGAACTGTTTGCGAACCTGTAGTCAAGGTCGACTAACAGATCAACTGTCACGCTCTCACCAGCCAGTTTTTTGTATCGCACAGCAGTCTTCTTCGGAGGCAAATCATGTGCATGCATTCCGTCAGCAGGTGTCATTCTTTGCAGACAAGGGTTTGACGGTTGTCGTGGAAAGGTGGCATTCATTCCTATAGGCTGACTCAAGCGATCAGTAGGACATTAACCCTCCGATGTTTGCAAAAACTGGCGGATTCCAGTATCTTCAGTTTCCATGATATACTTGTACGATCCTGTTGGTGAGGCCGTGATCTCAAGGCAAAAAATTGGTTACTTAGCCTAAACGCACGATCTAGGAGTCCTATCTGACAAGTAACGGGCAGTCTAATTCAACGTAGGACGGTCAGGAACAATTGCGACGAAACTGAGTTCTACGAACTTCACCTGCGTTTGTTCGGTAATCGCAATTGGGCAGTCAAGCAGTATATTGAATTCAGATGTAGGCAGACAGTACAGACAGGTAGACCGTGGTTCTATAAGAAAATAACAGTAAATCGTGTGCAGAGGTAAAGGAAGGCTTACGGCTAGGTTGAACCTTGGGCGGTTAGCAACACAGGAGGGTACAGAAAAGGGCAGTGTGCTATCGGACAAATTAAACGGGACAAATGTTGTTCAGTTCAAAGTTGAACAAATGTTCCACAACAAGCCCAGAAATGTGAGCGAATCGACTACAGAAAACAGTTAGTATAAAATCGACTTTGTATAAATTAGAATAGTTCAGTCTTGAAACTGGGGCAGCCACCGGAAGGGTAATGAATCGGTCTGAGGAATAGGGAACCACAAATAATTACGTCACGTAATTAACAATACTGAATATGGAATGAATATGGAATACTGTTTGTAGTATTTATTGGCGCCAAACATGTATATAGCTGTACGAATATAGGCCAGCGTTTTGCGCCAACTCAGCGCTATTGTGATTTACCCCTTCTGAAGTGCGCCCGAAGAGCCCCTTCGATAAATGCTGAGAATCGCTTTACAGATATATTTATGATGGAGGTCATTAGGGGCGAGATGGCTCGAGCGATTAGAGCGCGAATTTACTGACCGGAAGGTCCATGGTTCGAACCCGATCTCTGCCTCTCGACTTCCCCTGTCTAGGCTTGGGCAACCTGGTAGTATCCCAGCCCTCGTGCCTCCCTCCGAAGGCATGGCAGCTAGGCACCTAAAGGATGCTACAGCTGAACAGTTAGTTAGAGGTCATTAGGTGTCATAAGACACGATTGCTCGTGGACCCTTTTCATCATTCGTCATCTATTTTGTGCGAGCCCAACTTTTTACCATGCCCCACCCGTTTACATAAAAAGAAAAAAGTCGTTTTGATGTAGATGATCGCAGGATTTGTAGGGTTTTCGACTCACGGTACACCGGACAATCTTTCCCCCAGTCCGAGCGCGGTTATTCTAGTTAGTCGACACCAAATAGGTGACGCCTTGCACTCCATTTTATGATTATTTTATCAGAGCTCACTCACAGTTGCCCCGTTGGGATTTGGATCCCGAACAGCTGAGACGTGAATATAACACCACACCACCAGGGCGCATATGATGAACCTGAATTTTCACGTCTGAACAGACAAACACCCGAAAGCCTGAGCAATGTCATTGATTTGCCCTGTAGCTTGAACGACGGCGCAGTAACCGTTCGGTGCACCGATCGGTGCGCAAGTCAGGATGCTTGAAACCTACCGGACCAATTTCGATTGGATGCACATGACTACACAATTTGTAGAACCTCCAGTCCAGTACTTCCTTTCTTTCGTATGAAATAATTTCGCTTGGGTAGGAAGAAGATGGTTTAGACAAGAACGATGTGAATGCTGGAAATCGTTTTCGTCTTGCATTCGGCTAACAACTGACTTCTACAGATAAGATCACAGTCATGGCTGCTCAGCACCGTCAGCAACACGGATCCAGACTGAGATTTGTGCAGAATAAGTTAATTACTTATGGTAGAAGAGCGAGGTGCCACAGTGGTTAGAGCACGAATTCACTGACCAGTAGGTCCGTGGTTCGAACCCGACCTCTGCATCTCGACTTGGCTTGGGCAACCTGGCAGCCCTCGTGCATTCTTCGGCTAGCATGGCAGCTAGGCTAGCACCGAAAAGGTGCTACACCTGAACGATCCGTTTTTTTAATGGTAGAACAACGTTTGGGTTTTTGAAATACCAGACATGTTTAGGCGGGTTATGATGGTCTGCGTGAATGGTGGGGGTATGCCAATGTAAGTAAAGGCTGTTTCTTGAATTTTGCATAATCAACTAACTAACTATGGTTAGAACGAACATGCAAAATTGTCATGGTACTGGCGTTGGTAGAAGAGTATCGAATCATGCGCTGGACTTTTGCTCAAACGTGACTCTGTGCCGCCTTTTAAGGTGGTGTTTTTTTAGGATGGGAACTGTATTCGTCCTCTTATTATCCGAATGTACGAGTGCTCTTCCGCTCGAGTAAAGTGCCATTCACTCCCAAAAATAGTTCACAATTTAGGTCTTTCCCTATTAGCGCTCTTTGTTTCGGCTACTTGGATTTTGGTTGCTGGTTCCTGTTCGTTCCGGTTCAGGAATTCGCGGCAGTCGGTTTTTTGGGGCGTTTCCAATCTAGTGTTAGCTTATAACTTGATATCCTTCATTTTACCGTCTCTTCATCACAACATTGAGTTAATCGGGTTTTCGGGTGGAATCACTCACTCGCTCTCAGGTGACACGGCCTGTGTTACCACAGTCTGCTTGTTCTGGTGGGGGGGGGGAATGTTACACCCAAGTGTCATAAGCTACCTGCGGCAATAGGGTTTAGGAATTCGTTTGGTACAGTACGATTATGGCTAAAGTATTCTTGTGATTGCCTGGGCAAATTATCGACGAAGCTCCTAGGGTTCGCACGGGTTATATGCTGCTATCTCCCGATATCCCGTAGAATGACAGTAATTTCACCTCTTTTCGAAGGGATCGCCTACTGAACTGTGGCTGCTAAGGAACGATACGGTAACCTTTTCGGCAGTCGCTAAACCAAGAACGTACCAGGTCCTTTCAGTGTCACCTTTTTTATACGACAACGGTCTCTTGAACTGGACGATTCTCATACTGTTCTTCAGCTAGATGTGTCTAGATGAGTGATGCAAACAAATGTTTTCAAGCATGTAAGCGGCATTGCCATTCTTTCAAGGTCGCGGCGCGCAATACGTCTCCAGTCTAGTTGAGTTTAACCGTAGCGTACGCGGTCACGTTGCTTGCTGGCGTTTCATCAGATGTATCGAAAACGTGGCTTATACTGCTTTACATGGCTCAAATTAGTACAGACTGAAGACAACACTCGAATATGCGTAAGCCAGTGCTCTACCTGGCTAAGCGAATACAGTATGATCAACAGGGACTTATTTTTAATTCCATCTTTGTTTTCACTGCTTCTCAGAGCTTCTCAAAGTGCTTGACTGCTACTTTGTTCCACCCCAGTACATTGGTGATAGAGCTTGACGATGTGCCGCTCTTGAGTAAAATAATATCAGTAGTTTTAGGTCGAGAAAATTACCTCGCTGTCTCAAAGGTTGTTCCAACTGAAACTTCAACCGGACCCTGTACAACACATTAGGCGGCATAATACCATAAATGACAGAGTCAGTTGAGTTCCCCATTAGACAACGTAATTTGCAAACGACTGTGCTATTCCGCTTAGGTGGAATTTTCTGTTCATGTTGGAATAAGAGTACTGAGATGCTACGCCTTCATGGTTAGCCCCAAGGAGGGTGAAGCTGGCACTGGACCGTCGAAATTTCCGTTAATCTCATAAGTAGTATTGTGTGGTGAGGTCCATCCGCTTAAAAGGTTAAAGTACTATCGGATGTTGGAATGCGCAATGCAGTTCTGCGTCCTGAATAAAAACGCATCGCCTGTGAATTGAGTATGGCATACTACATGTCACCTAAAAAAGGCATAATCCAACGAGTCAACATTACTGCTCACCCTGGCGATGAGTCACAACCGAAGGTATAAGTAACTCTTCACGTAAATTCACGCACATCGCGAACGTATCCACCAGCTACGCACTCATGATGTCCTATCGCCAGCGATCAGGTTTCCCAGTCCTGCGAACATTTTACCGGTCGTCAGTAGGAATTTCTGTAATACCAAACAGTTCATCTGTTTGGGCATACACGCTGATATCTGAAGCTCAGCCAAACTCCTGAAAGTATATTGTAAAAACTAAAAACTGTTCAGCTGTAACACCCTTTCAGTGACTAGCTGCCATGCAACCCGAGGGAAGCACGAGGGCTGGGGTACTGCCAGGTTGCCCAAGCCTAGACAGGGGAAGTCGAGAGGCAGAGGTCGAGTTCGAACCACGGACCTTTCGGTCAGTAAATTCGCGCTTTAACCACTTGTGCTAGTGAGACCGGGTTAATTAGAAAAAATAATCGGACACTCGATTATATCCGAATGCAAAGTGCTATGGCGGCAGCAGCTTCAAGTAAAAAAAACGCACATACCGAGTAGCCACCCAAGTCTTTTTAGATGTGAACTTGTTCCCCGGTAGAATGTCACAATGGAACGTTCTTCCTAGACATCAAGAAGCACATAAACCATGGCTCACTAATGTAACTGCAAGAGCACTCACGAGTGTGACCTCAGACAAGGCATGATGAATTGTTGCGAGGGATGTCAACTTTCGTAAAGTACCAGGTACTCCTAAGGACACCATTGACGCTTCGACGGAAAACTTGACATTGTTGGCATTGACCCATTTAGGGCATCCATCGGACTCTTCATAATGCTAAGAGGCTATCTAGTTGCGAGATGGCTCAAGTGGTTAGAGCGCGAATCTACTGACCGGAAAGCCTGTGGTTCGAACCCTGCCTCTGCCTCTCGACTTCCCCTGTCTAGGCTTGGGCAACCTGGCAGTATCCTAGCCCTCGTGCTTCCCTCGGGTTGCATGGCAGCTAGTCACTGAAAGGGTGTTACAGCTGAACAGTTTTTAGTTTTTACAATATACTTTCAGGAGTTTGGCTGAGCTTCAGATATCAGCGTGTATGCCCAAACAGATGAACTGTTTGGTATTACAGAAATGACCCGAAGGAAGCACGAGGGCGCAGAAGGATATGAAAGACATGTTTCGGTGTGCTTCACTTCCTGCAATTTGAAAGTATAGGTTTCGCCTGATAGAAAGCTTTCATTGAGTTAGACGAACGAGTTAACCGGTCTGACATGTTCCGAAATAATTGTAATGGTGGTGAACGAACTGTGTACATTTTTTGGCGAATAGCACATATATTGAGCACCTGACTCGAACGCTCTACCGTGCTGGACAAAGCAGTGCATCACGTACGAAAAATGCAACCACCAGTGAAAAAAGTACTCGAGGAAACTCAAGATGAACAGCATGAACACCACTGTGGTCGAATCTTGCACCATATCCGTTGCCGTTTCAGAAAGCATAATCGTTTCTGCTCCAGTCAGGCGGTTGATACGACCCAACCACGGTCAGTTTGGTGATCGGTCCCCGGTGTGCTTCACTTAATTTTGACCCGACAGAATGAACAAGGCTCGTCTTGTGAACTGTTTCTGATCTATAAAAATACACTCATTTGCAAATCAATTTGGTTTTCCGAGAGACTCACCTGGAACCCAGCTGAATCTCCCGTTTTTGATGCTCCAGACGGAAACTCTGGAAATGCGCCAACCTGATGAGCCCCAAGAAGGGCGAAACCGGTCGTGGACTGTCGAAGAATTTTCAGCAACCTTATGAGTAGTGCATTACTTATGCTTCTGATCTATTTTTATTACTTGACTCAGCCAGTTAAGTGTATGTAGTCCATCAAAAGCAGTTTCCGTGGTCTTCACATTGTTCACGGCTGGTCAGTCCACTTTCACATTGTTCGGAAGTACATCTCAGACTGATGTGCCGTTCACCTTTTATGTGTAAGCTGACATTACGTCGTCGTCATAGATATCGTAGATTACCAAACGTCATCATTCTCCTGATGCGGAAAGTTATCGATACAACGTCACCGTAAGCGGATGTGATGTCCAATGTTCGTGGTGCTAATCATAGCTTCAAGGAGTTCTGTATGGCCAGAGGCCAGTCTATTTCGAGACGGCTCATTGGCTAGAGCGCGAATTTACTAACCGGAAGGTCCATGGTTCGAACCCGACCTGCACCTCTCGACCTGGCAGTATCACAGCCCTCCTGCTTCCTTCAGGTGGCATGGCAGCTAGGCACCGAACTACAGCTGAACGATTTTTTTTCGAGAACCTTACACTCAAGTGGCGAGGGATATAAGCCAAATCTAGACTAGATTTAAATCTAAAGTCTATCGAAGGTGACTTGAACGTTCTCGACGTTTCCGCCACACATCGCTACGTCATCGACGTACACCAGGCCCTAAACTCGTTCCCTTGGAGGGAAATTTACACCTTTACTGTCTCCGAGATGGAGCATCCTCCGGAATGTCGTCCATCAGGGTATTCAATAGGAATAATTATATTAGCTAAACTTGGTTCGGGTTCTCAAAGCCCGAAGCTGGCTCTAAACACGCACATAGCTCAGTGTTGTTCTTCCATCTTTCCATTAAAATCTTGGCAAGTTTATTCCAGGTAAAACAGTTTCCAACAGCGGTCCCATCAACTAAGTCACAACTTCGGTGTTCGCACACGGCTTCGTCTACTGTAACCGCCTTTCCCGTATTTTGTCGAGACAGTGATCAATATCCTGTTCGTTTTTTTCAAACTGCCAATCTGGGGAGGGATATCTCTATGTGTGTAGACCTTTGCTATTAATGGTTGAAGTTGTGCGTAAATGCCACAAGTCCTAGTTTACTCCTCTTTCCGGGACGTCGTTATCGGTAGAAACGAATGCCTACCATAGCCTTGCGAAATTCTCTCGATATATGTTATTTTCCATGTATTGCTCACTTTCCCATCCTTATCGACTGGTTTGTTTAACAAGGGAAAGATCTTTTTTGGTACACATCCGACACAGTTGCTTATTTCTCCTGATAGAAAATCAGATAAACGACTGTTTCCATCAGACGCAGTTTTTTTGCTTTAGTTTGTTTCCGCGTCGGTTTGCCTAAAATAGCTGTTGCGTCGCAAAGGTCAGTGCTGTCTGTTTGGTCAGCCATAATCATCAAAATCCACGTCTGGCGATTTCGTCACTACACTGCAACCAGTTCGCCGTTTTCAGTCCAACAGACAATGCCACGTTTATACGTGTCAACCGTTGGAAGCCCACATTCGTTGTGCTCTGATTTCCCTTATGGATTTCTTGTATGAAGCCACCGATTTAGTACCCCTAGGTATCTAACTGTGTGTGCATATGTTTTTCAAAAGCTTCCAACACACCTGCACGGGTTGCTCTTGAAGTTGCGTCAAATTATATTCCGTTTCGATATTTTTTTTACACCCAACACTACCTTCCCAATCGAATGTATATCCTATAAGTGTCTGCGTTCGACTGCACAATACCGCAGTTCTAAGATCTCAAAATGCTGCGGTAACGGAACGTCCTCCGGTGTAGCTAGGCCATCCCGTCTTTTCAGGGGACTCTGTGCAGAACGCCCACCCTGCAGCTGAGGGCCATGAGGAATTGGACGCCTGGCGCTGATGTGGTCCGTGGGTCTCTACGTTATCTCCGCTCCCAAGGTATTATTCGGACATTTGATCAACCCATTCATCTAAAACTCATCACATGTTTCTGTGACATTGGTATACCGCAGCCATCACCTAAATATGAGAGCCGTTTCAGATAAACTCACTTGCCACCTTATTGCCAACGTGACCAGTGATTCATTGCCGGAACTTGTCCTAACTGGTGCTCGTTCATTCGAAGTGGTTGATTCCAGTAGATGACCAAAGGGGCAGTTGTTGGCCACCCAGATACACAACCGTTTTTCAGATAGCCAGCAAGTAATGTCTGGTGTATGACTACAAAGTCGAACGGAACATGGGGTGCAGTTTCGCACTCTGGTTAATGAAGATCCAAGCAGTACATGGATTATGAAGTTGAAGAGGAAGGGCGACAGGTACCACTTGTCTGACACCACTCGGTGTGGTGAACTCAGGAAAGGACTTTTTGTAGACACGTACGCGTCCACCGGAGGAAGCATATAGAGCCTTTGTAAGAGACAAGACACTATCATGATCAAATTAGCCTTTGGGAGGGTCACGTGAACACGAATGAGATGTCGACACCGGTTTTTCATTAGCGACGGAAATCCAGTGAGGAATTCCATTATTTCAACCGACCAAGGTACCTATTCCGGAAACTTCGCATTCTGCCCTTCAAGGAAGATGGTGAATCCCTTGTAGCTAGCCGGAATACTTGCAATAAATGTAAAATGGCTATCTACTCAAAAGCACCTTTCACGTCGAAAAGACAGTCATTGTTGGTTGTCAGAAGGAGTGGCGCAGTCCCAAAGTGAAGCTCTGTTCGGTGCAATCCCGACCAGGGCGAAACCCAAGCTGGATTCTCGCCAATCTGACTTTCCGACTGATGGATCAAACAGTGTCGGATAATACCGGAGAGCACTTTGGAAACTATGGTCACTAGGCCAATTCCCCGGTGGCTTTCGCGCGATGTTCTTGCAACCTTTCGAATGTGGTGACCACCGTCAAGGAGCTTCATTCTGCCGGTCTTCTGTTTCCATTAGACATGTTTGGGAGTAAAGTTGTCAGGTTAGGCACAAGGGACTCGTCACCTTCTTTGGAGGGAGCAGGGTACAAACTGTCTGGACTAGGTTCCTTGTCGCGCTAAAGCAATGAAATTGAACAATTGACGTTCCCTTCATAGGTTGAGTTGATGGCAACCAGCTGAGCTATGCTTCAAATCTCCAGGCCATCTTCGATGGTGACGTTTCTGTGGATGAATTGAGGTCCCATTCTTTTCGGAGATCGCGTCTTAAAGAATAATAAAGATGTGACGTACCAGGAGTATCATGTTTTCCCTTATCCAACCCACTGTATGCAGTGGATTAGGCGAACTAGCTGATGTCACTGTGCGACGTACGATGTGGGGGCGAGATAGCTCAGCGGTTACAGCGCGAGCGTACTGACCGGAAGGTCCGTGGTTCGAACCCTGCCTCTGCCTCTCGACTTCCCCTGTCTAGGCTTGGGCAACCTGGCAGTATCCCAGCCCTCGTGCTCCCTTCGGGTGGCATGGCAGCTAGGCACCGAAAGGGTGCTACAGCTGAACGATTTGATTTTATTTGACGTACAATGTGGCATGAAGGTACATACCTCTGCGTCATTGATGATTGGATGTGTCCTGAGACTGTATCAAGACACCCAAACTAGACAGGAGGACGATTAGGATCCTTGACGGAAGCCTCTGGCTCAACAGCCCAACTTTCTGCGGCTTCCCAGGGAAACGCCGACTGTCCTTGTTCGGCCTCATACAGAGTGGGTTTTTGGGCGTTGCGCTGAAAACACGGTTCTGTGGTTGCCACGTACCTTCAAGCTAAGCTCACTAACCCATCATTGTCTTAAGTGCCACGTTTTCGAGTCCATTTGTCACACGCAACTGGGGATGTTGATGCGCAGGTAAATTGCAAACCACATATTTGACTGATCGAATCCAACACTTGTGAGTGAATTAGGGAATAGACGACCGATGCAATCGGAAGTTTTTGAAAGTAGCGTCTTTACCGTCATAAGCGACTGGCGTGTTGTTTGTGCACGTGGGGGTAGTTTGACAAGTATAGACTTATTGCTTGTCATTACTGCAGCCACCTTGAATCAGGCGAATGCAAGCACATTTTGAAATCCGAACTCTGGCCTAGCTGATCACCTTTCATCATAAGGTTGTTAGCGGTGGCGAGGTTTGTGTCAGGGAAGGGACTTGTCTTCAGTGCACCGGTAGCTGTGTTACTTTTATTGCTTATTGTTTTCATTGTGTGTTGGTCAGCTCTCGTCTGCCAGTCAACCAGGCTTGACTGTCGCGAAAAAACGTTCCTTTCGGTTCATTGCTCTCACAGAACTGCAGTAGTCGTATATTGCTTACTTTATGCTAACTGTCTTCGGCTTCTGTATGAGTTGACTCAGTTGATATCTCGTACGTAGAGGCTCAAAAGTCGACTGTTGACCCAACATTAATCCAAACGAGTACTCCTCGAACAGTTTATTGACATCGGCGAGATGGCTCAGTGGTTAGAGCGCGAATTTACTGACCCCAAGGTTCCTGGTTCGAACCCGACCTCTGCCTCTCGACTTCCCCTGTCTAGGCTTGGGCAACCTGGCGGCATCCCAGCCCTCGTGCTTCCCTCTGGTTGCATGACAGCTAGACACCTAAAAGGTGTTACAGCTGAACGATCTTTTTTCTTTTTTTATTATCATCGGCATGCATCCAGGTTTGGGTGTGTCCTTTCCGGCGGTGCCGGTGACCGGATCGCGGCCACACTGATACTACCAAATTTGGGAGTCTGTAGGGTGTGTTGATAACACCGATTTCTCCGGGATGTACCCACATAACAAGACATCCCCACATAGAATTTCGAATGTAATGCCTTTTTTCATAAACTTGTTTACAGAAGTCGCGTTTCGCAAGTGTAGTCTATAAACATGTCCCGTACAATTCAAGATAGGGATCTGTAAGACCAATACTGTATTCTTCAATTTGCAGCATTTCTGACTTCCACACAGAAGGTCACTTACACCAGTCAGTACTACGAGTCGTCCTATTGTTATGTGACTACTGCTTCTGGGTGAAGGATTCGAAACAACTTTGGGCATTTTCCCATCCAAGTTTCTGATGAGTGATCGTATAAGGATCGGTGTGAACAGATTAGATTGGCTTTGCTTTGGTGATGCAACAGGCACATCCGACGTCATAAACTACTCAGTTGTGGTGTGCCTAGACTGACAAGCCGTGGCAACGGTCATTGAATAGACACAACTTCATCCGTACAAGGGCGAGTTAACAACGCACTACCAAGGGCTACCCCATAGACCGAACTAAGTAATCTCACAGAAAAATAATTCTATTGGACACAGTTGCATAGATTACAGTACAAAGAGCAGATGCTACAGGTGTGCATAGCTCAGAGAGCAGAGACGCAACTATATGCATGTTGTACTACTCTGTCGGATCAGCTGTTACTAGCTTGGTCAATAAATTTCTCGCTTGTGCTCATCAACGAATACTTCCCATAGCCTCAGTTTGACAACAAGTGCAATTATTTTGGTCTGACCACTTGGTTTGTTAGGCCTATATAGTTCAGATCAGTTCAGCTTCTCAACCATTTTGAAGTATCGCTGTGGTATTTTGAGCCAATCTTACAACTTCCCGTGGTGATATGGGGGCGAGATGGCCCGAGTGATTAGAGCGCGAATTTACTGACCGGAAGGTCCGTGGTTCGAACCCTACGTCTGCCTCTCGACATCCCCTGTCTAAGCTTGGGCAACCTGACAGTATCCCAGCCCTTGTGCTTCCCTCGGGTGACATGGCAGCTGGGCACCAAAAGGGTGCTGCAGCTGAACCGTGATGATAGAAACACTCTGAAATCAATCACTTATCGTTTTTTTTCTGTCTCCTGTTTCTTTCCACAGTCCTTCCTCCAATCATGGTACCCCGAAACTCACAGAACAGCGGGAATGGGTCGATCGGTAACAATCCCCTGCATCGCGGCATGAGTGATCATGGAGAACGATACTCTTCCTCTAGTACAGGCGGGTCACGCTTTGGACATCAGCACCACAGCTCCGCTTATTCCTCCCTTCATCATCCGTATCAATCTGGCGGTGGTATGCATCCTCAACACCTGATGCGCGGTCATCATGGTTCAAACGCGTCTCTGGGCGGCGAACCGATGCTCCTAGGAGACGATGGTGCAAGTCAACCTAACAGTTTAGCCGCCCTCCTCGTCCCACCCACAAAACAACCCCGACAGCACTTGGCGACAGATGCCGTCACAGCAGCTGCCCTAACGCGGGGGACTGGTGACGATTTCACCGTGGTGGGTCGATCTCTGCTGGGCGACAGTTCTTCCGGTTCGGCCAGTTCACATCCTCCTTGTGTTAGTCTCCGTGAGGTTAGCACGTGGTCCCATCTACACCTTCAGCTCACGTTTGTTTTGGTTTTAGGGTAGAATGTTTTCATCCTAGTTCTGCTAGGAGAGACACACATTCACCCCCGCCCTTCCCTCATCCTTATTACTGACATAGAGGGATTTAGCACGCATCTTAAATGGCTACCGAAACTCGCCACTAAATACGTACCTCATCTGAGCTCAGCAGATCGATACCCATTCAAGTCATGGATTGGGACACCTCAGCCGCCTTATCCCTTGACGTTAAGCCGATTTTCAAGCGGTTACACTGTCCAGCGGAAACCAGGTCATCCAGATGAGGACCGTTATTACAATTCTGTGCAAGATAACACCAACCGTGGAATGTACTGTCCACATAAATCCCTATCTGATTGAACTGCATAAACACACGTTTGCTACCAGTAAACTACACCCATTTGAACAAAAGTATTCTGTATGAACCATATTTGTTCGTGACGACCTGGTCCTGTGAGCAATAATTTTTCCGCTTTTCCTAGCGCCTGATGTAGTCATCGACCCGATTTATCTCACTAATGATCATACTCATGGAAGCAAAAAAATGTTACGAGAATGAGCACTAGATTTTTGTGTAAAGACCCTATCCGTTCTCGATCTGAGCATCCGTTTTTGCATACCATGCATTTGGCTTTCTTTGCGTCGGGAAACGTATTCCGGAACTAAGTTGTAAGGTGAAAATACCCTGGTACGCGTCTTTTAGGCCCAGTGTCTGTCCGATGAATAATGCTCACTTGTTATCTCGATTACGGACACAGCGAGCGCAGTACCAAGTAGCAACCATGAGATGTGGGTGTGCTCCTAGTCGTTTCAGTGGAAACGACGGTTTTTCTCTTGGTCGGTGGGTCTGTTTGTCTGTCTGTGTCCTGGTCAACTGCCTGTCTGTCTGTGCGTTTGTCTGCCTCTCGATCAACACGGATTTGAGAAACATGAGACCCAGGTCGATGACGCGATTGCGAAAAAATCTGAATGATGGTTTGTTTGTTTGTCGTAAGAGCTCAATGACAGACTTTGTGAATGTCCTCCGTAGTCCTATTGTTTTAGATGGTAGGTAAGACCGTCGCTATCGCAGGGTAGCCGGATAGTCTCCAGTCTCCGGTACGATAGCGACCCTCAGGCACTGTTCACTCCACTGATAGACCAATATTTTAGTATTTTGTAGTTCAAAAAATGATTGCGATGCTCTTCCCTACAGCCAAGTCTCATTCAGGCTGTAACCAAACTACCCCAGAGTGAAGGATTCGATTCCTGAGTCTGCGGCCATCAAGTGATAGTTGGGAATCGTCATCCCGGAAGAAACCCCCTCAAAATCCGTCCGCGGATGTCCAAGACTTTTCATTAACTTCAAGTTAGGGTTGGAATGTGGTCACATCCTCACTAGATAAGTCAGTAGCAAGTATGGGGGCTACCAACCACACTCCCAGTTCTTTACTGAAGAGAGTCCCTTTTTTCAAGGAAGGATGGAGAAGTTCTTGGAACGCATCAGTTTTGGCAAAAATGTATGACATTTAAAACTTCTCCTAGATTGGACACTATCGATTCACCGTTATTGCCTCATGGGTTTTTGTTTCTGCCCGTACTTCCCCAAATAAGACCATTCTACCCTCCGTACCCCCTAATATCCGTTTTATTTTCTGCCAAACTCGCCACAGACTGCAGATAATACCACCCTTGGTGGTCCTCCGAGCCTTGTGCACACCCCACCTCCTGGCACCCCACACAGTCATAGCTTTCAGTCCCTCATGCTTGGACGAGGCGGTGGCGATTCACAAGAGTATCGGAGCGGAACAACCGGTAACCACGTTCACAACACCTCAGGGGCTAATTCCTCTGGCAGGTTAGTGTTTTGGGATTTTTTATATATATACAGAACCCCATAACGTTGCATTTTAGGTTGGTGTCCACCGGTTGGATCATCAACTTCTGCACTCATCAGTTTTTTTTTCACTGTCATCCAAAGCGTGTTCTAACCGTCGTGAAGCTCATCGAATTGGAAGAGCACAGTGTATGATCTGTAAAATTCACGTGATTGGTTGACTTATTGCTTGTCATCAAGTCTACTGTTCCAGAAAGGTTTAACTTTTCTCACTACGGATTCCTTGTCTGATTGATTGAATTCGACCTTGATAAAAAAATAACAAATCGTTCAGCTGTAGCACCCTTTCGGTGCCTAGCTATCATGCCACCCGAAGGAAGCACCATAGCTGGGGATACTGACAGGTTACCCAAGCCTAGACAAGGGAAACAGAGGTCGGGTTCGAACCAGCTCACAGCTCACTTGACAGCTGGTCTCAAAGTGAAATTTTTGATTCAAGCCCGAGTGGGTTGGAGCATCATTCGCTTACACCAGGATTTAGTACTGCACTTATCGTAAATTTAGACTAGGCGCTCGGGTGGCGGGTTTCAAGGGTGAACAAGCCCAGGTGCACATGATCCATGGTTGTACCTTCAGGAAACAGCTTGTGAAGTCCTGTTGACAATTACCTTAGTAGAGCAGTACCTCACCATCGTCTCTTGGACCAAACCAGACGATTTTCACTCAACGTTTTGAGGGGAAGGGGCATCGTGTTTATTATAATTTGATCACCTTAGGACCTGTTCCATTCAGCCGAATTTTGGGCTAACTTGGCCTTTGTTTAATGATGTAGCCTACAACACTTTGAAGTATTTGTACCATTTACTTGAAACTTAGACCAGCCGCTGTTTGTTTCACGCTCCAAGATTTGCCGTGGCATACACGCCCCCCATTTGTGAGGCAGCTGGAGGTGTCCGACAGAGTCAAACTTGGATTTCGACCATCACTGATCACATGGAGAGAAGACAAATTAGAGGAACCGCGGTAGTCCTGGATGAGCTCTGTCTGAGTTCGTTCAGAGCCAGCTGCCGGCATCTAAGACACTTAGCAAGACTGAACATCCGCGAAATCTTCGACAAAATATGAAGACCGATTAAAAAACTAAACCTAACCATTCAGCTGTAACACCCTTTCGGTGCCTAGCTGCCATGCCACCCGAAGGAAGCATGAGGGCTGGGATACTGCCAGATCGCCTGAGCCTAGACAGGGGAAGTCGAGAGGCAGAGGTCGGGTTCGAACCACCGACCTTCCGGTCAGTAAATCGACACCGATTGGAGTTTTTCCTAGCGTTCTCATTGACGCAACCAAACGCATGCCGCGGAGAAGTCGTTGAGTTGACAAAGATGATGATAGGTCTCTCCATCCCAGAGAGCCTCTTTGGGTCGGATGCGACCCACATAGTAATTGTCGCAGTACCCATCGATGCGAAGTTAACAAATAAAGAATGTAGTCATGGACACAAGCGAATGAACTCGGAATGGAATGGAGAACGATATGACGAAAAAAGCTTGGCTTGTGTGGATCAAGCATGATGCACAGAACTTTGGCTCTAATGGTAGCACTATGGTGGTTTTGCGCTTTATTTTCGCTGATAGTTATGTTGAGACGGGGGGCGAGATGGCTCAAGTGGTTAGAACGCGATTTACTGACCGGAAGGTCCGTGGTTCGAACCCGACCTCTGATTATTATTATTATTATTATTATTATTATTATTATTATTATTATTATTATTATTATTATTATTATTATTATTATTATTATTATTATTATTATTATTATTATTATTATTATTATTATTATTATTATTATTATTATTATTATTATTATTATTATTATGTTGAAACGGAAGTAGATTAAGCAATTTACGAATCCCTGCGCTTAGTGGTTTTCCACTTCCTCCGATTTCAGGAAGTCCTTTGCCATCCATGATCTTTCCGGGTTACAATACAGCCTATCTCCTTGAAATAGTGTTCTTGCTTTGTAGCATCAGGACCATGGATTAACCCGCTCACAGTCCGGATTTAAACCCGACCGAAAGCAGCTGGCGTGTACTAGCCAGGTTCGTTTACGTGGATGGTTGCTCTTCCCGGCGCTGTAGGAATGGAGCTGTATTGTCGTTCAGGAACTTGAAATTATGTCAAACTCGATCGAAATTCTTCCTAAAAATGTGATTGAAGTATCGGTTGTAAAGGCCGTTGCATTTTTTGACGAATCAGTTACCCTGATTATCTTTTCAGGGTGTTTCTCGGCCGACAGGTTGATTCAAATGACTCCAAAGGTGAACGCGAATGCGTGTTCCTGACCTTGCTGGGTTCCAAATCTTCTTATCTCAAGTTGCATCCAAACCGCGCCATGACTGATCGACTGATTTTTTGCGTTATGGAGTCTTAAAAACAGTGGCCTTTCGTTTACTAAACTGGGCCTACAATCGGTTGTTCTGTTATTGTTTGTCCGTCGCGTCAGAGTGATTTACGGTAGTCGATTTTATCCGACACGGAATCGTCCCGCAAAAATATCTGCAAAAAATTGGTGTTTTACCTTGGCCCAAATTTGACTAAATACGTTACTTCGTCTCTCCCTCTGTGTGTGGACAGCCTGAGACCCATCGGCATGGATGACTATCCCGGTGGTGTGAATTCCATCAAACAAGACGATGGCATGAACGATTCCCATTACGGTAGCGGCGGTGGACATGCTCTGGGCGACTTGAGCACTTCTGCCTACATGCAACAACCATCGTCTGTCTCCTCCTCCACCACTCAGAAGGCCTCCAGTAATTGTGGTCTTGGTCTATCCGGTAGTCCACAAGATACATCTTCCCCTGAGGAGAACTGCATCAGTGAAGATGACAACATGGATTTGGGACTGGGTATGTCTTTCGAACTTCCTCGCATTACGTCACTTTCTTGTACTTGTTCCCCCCTCCCTACTCGGTGAATTTTGGAAGTTCTTAAAATTCAACCAGTATTTGGGCTTGAGTCAACTCGATATGGTATCGGATAAGCAATTACTTGGCCATTCCGGTGGGTGCCTCGGACAAGTTTTCGAGCGTTTTCACTGCAAGTGAGCGGCAAATATCTCAAAATGTGATAATGGAGAAAACAAATAATACGGCGAGAACGTGGATTCTTTCCCCTAGAACACTGTTTTCATGTTCGGTTTGGAGCTTTCTCTTCCCATCTTACTCAGAAGTTCATTGTCTCTCGTACGTAACCTATAGCGTCCCACCTTCATTGATGCGTCAAGATGCAATATCTTTGTGTTTTTTCTGTCACTAGCTAGCCTCTGGTCTCACTGTCTCACAAACGTTTGACCGTGTGACTCGTTTTTGTCCTTCAACCTACCCTTATCAAACCATTCCTCTGCATTGCCGAAATGGCATTCTTACTTCGTCTGTTCTTAGAATCCTTAGAATCCCCTCCCACTCTCCGTAATTCCCCTTTTTCGTAACCCCATCTCAGTGTTCAACAGGCAGTGTTGGGTGTGCCGCGTTTTTACATTACTTTGTTTTCGACGACAGGCATTCTCTGCTGATGAGTCCACGTTTACGCGTCGCCAAAAAATTAAATTGCGAGTAATGTAAGATGTTCTTGATGTCTGCACAATGGCAGCCAAAACAATTGTTGTCTGTCTTCATTGGGGAATTATCTGCAGATGACTTGGACTCTGCTGGCTGCTGGCTCACCGAGGTGTCGTCATGTATTCACCTTTCTGTGGGCATGTCAGTTGCTGTGGAAAGACGTTTCTGAGCCACGTGTCAGGATTCCCACGCAAAGGAGGTAGACCGCGTTTCTAAAGCAACCGCTTGCAATATTTTGTGTGGATATGCTTGGGGCGAGGTGGCTCAGTGGTTAGAGCGTGAATTTACTGACCCGGGGACCCGTGGTTCGAACCCGACCTCTTCATATCGACTTCCCCTGTCTAGGCTTGGGCAACCTCCGTGCTTCCTTCTCGTGGCATGGCAGCTAGGCACCGAGAGTGCTACAGCTGAACGGTATGTTTGTTGATACAATGCAGTGCAGACTGTTCATCACAATCACCCTTCCCCAAATGTGATACGCCTCGTTTCTCCTGTAGTTGGCGGGAGCTCAACGCTTCAACTGTACACCCAGGTTTGTACTTTCATATTACATATATATGATGTGTATTTGGACTCCACAAACTCACCTCTGTTTGCGGTTGAAGAGAATTTTATTAACTCCACTCTGTCACTTGAAGACGCAGTTGTGATGTCATCTCGATTGATGACCAAACTCTTACCACCACAGTGGACATTCGAAAGAACAAACCAGCCTTTGGTTTATTTACTTGTGGTCACTTTGACTCTAGACTAGCACGAACCCGTTGGTCTCTCCATTCACGTACTTTCAATCTGTACGCATGTCTATCGGTTCTCTAAGTAAATACCCTCCGTGCGCTGTCTCTTGTTCAGCCGGAAGTCCTGGCGCTAACAACTCCTGCTGTAGGCGCAGATAATGGCTGACCTTCGATGCTCTCCTTGCTAGGTTAGTGCTAACCCGTCTGTGACCTTGTTCGTATCAAAGTAAGCCAAGCGCAAAAACTCTTTGTCCTACCATTCCGACTCTTGAATTCTAAGACGTCCAGCACAATACCTATAGCGACATCAAACAATGACTGTGAAGTACGGTTCCGAAGCTTCGACACGTACGCGTGTTTTAGTCAACATGCGCGCGCAGTCTAACAGCTAGGTCGTACATCCGCTCCATTCAGCTTTTCGTACCCTGTTCTGGACGCTATCTCTCATTCCTCTCACACGCCACGCCTGCCGCCGTCTTGCCCTACGGAGGTAAACCAGTCCATCCTCGTTCGCTCTCCGCGTCGTTTGTCCGTTAGTCTGTTCGTCGGTCCGCCAATCGATCCACCGGGTATGGGCAAGTAGTCAGCACCGGTGATCACGTGACGGGTCTAACTCTTGTCGTGTGTACCCATGAGTGTGTTTGTTCACAACCCTCAGTCCACCCCTTATACAAATGCCGGTAATCAGGCCTAATTTTGTATGCATGTGTATGGACCTACGAGCGCTGCTTTCACGATTTCATGTCCATTTTTGGGGCCAGCTCTACGTACCCCTGCAGTCATCCAAATTCTGGGTCACGTGGTTCCACGCTCGCGCACGGTTTGGCACACGATTTGTTTTGACAGCAGTGCTCCAGCCAACGGGAGGGGGTGTTGTTTTTCCCTCTTACCCCTCTACACCCAGCGAATCTCACGACCGACGGCTTTTCGGTTTGGGGATTTATGAACGTTTAACGACAAACCACGCTGTGACAACAAAGCGTAAGACTGAAAAACCGTTAAATCAGGTGTCTTCTACAGAGGAGCAGTTACGCTGCCGGGCTTGGTTTAATAGTCGACTGACTCCTCAGGTAGCCTACTTGTCCCCTTGTAGATGGAAACTAAAATAGCAAGACTTCTAGCAAACATACAACCTTTTGGAACCCTAAGTGAGAAGAAAAACGAGGGGGGGGGCTTAGTCTTATCCTATCAAAAACATTCACTTTTTCAGTTACTTTGTCAAACAACATGGACAGAAGCTGTCAGAAGGATTGTACATTGGTTTGTATTGTTTTCTACCGAACACACCGATGGGTACGCACAACATGCTCCAGAAGATGGCCAAGTCCTCGCCCCTGGGTTCAAGCCCTGTGGGTTCTATAGCTTTTACTGTGTAAATGAAGCCTATCATCCCTAGTAGACTGAATCCAATCAAGTCGAACAATGATAGTCATTCGGTTAACCTGCCCGGTTCGTAATGCATTTATCCGATGTGGAGAAGTCGGACTTCGCTTTGGTTTCACCATTAGTGGACTGCGTAAAGTATAAAAAAATCGTTCAGCTGTACCACACTTTCGGTGCCTAGCTGCCGCGCCATCCGAAGGAAGCACGACAACTGGGATACTGCCAGGCTGTCCAAGCCTAGACAGAAGTCGAGATGCAGAGGTTGGGTTCGAACTGTCACGTTTAAGTAGTGCCTCCGCACCGCCCCAACTTGCGTTAGTTTGATCAACACAACTGTTTATTTGGTTATCGGTCATGCTTGGATAGGGCGGGGGTCATGAACCATTTGGGCTGGTCTAGGCAAGTGGTCGATGGCCGGTTTCACCGACTATCATACAACATGTAGACGGTGTGTTACTCTGCTCTAGTTTGAATAAATTGTCTCCAGAACTGCCCCATTCAGACTGGGGTTCGTGACCTGAGCCTGTAGCGTTTAAATAGACATACACAGGCCAGATGAGTTGATCGGATTGTCTTGTATGTACACAAATTAACTGTATTTTGATTTCATCCAGCTTGGTAAAAGCTAAGGGAGCTTCTCCGCCTGATGCTAACCGCATGGTGATTGGGACGTATGAAGAGACCTCACATACCTACCTGTCAGTTCCAATTGCTCCAGTGATTCTGCTCTGAAGTCAAACAGCTCTTACTTCTGGTTTATGACAGTGTCCTGATCATAATCATCTACAACTACTGTAAAGTTTCGATTTCCATCGACTAATTACTTATATTTTGGTTCCCGCACGCGGTTAAAACATGTCAGCTAAATGCATTATACATGCGGCCTGTCTTGCTTTGAAGCAGTTTCGCATATCCATCCCAAGAAGGCCCGAATCCCTAACCATTCATCTGTAGCATCCTTTCGGTGCTTAGCTGCCATGCCACAAGAAGGAAGCACGAGGGCTGGTATATTGCCAGGTTGTCCAAGCCCAGACAGGAGAACTCGAGAGGCAGAGGTCGGGTTCGAACCACGGACCTTCCGGTCAGTAAATTCGCGCCCTAACCACTGAGCCATCTCGCCCTGCTCTAATCCCTAGTCCCCACAGATATCGGCAACTGCATGACAGTTTTGTACTGATGCAACCCCTCTGGTCACTGGATTGCACTCTATTTTCAGCCACTGTAACTCAACAATGATGCTCTGAACTTCACATCTGCTTACTGTGTGCGCCTTGCCTTGTGACGGATGTGTACGTGGTGTGAATACTTCTAGTTCTTCTCAATCAAGCCATTCTTGAATAGCTTCTCGATGTGGCTACCTTATTTCAGGCCAAACCCAGAGCAACAATCACAAAGCGAGTGTACATTTCAGTTTCAGTGGTCTCGTGCAGTCAATAGCAGATGTTGTCGATGGAACTCTTGTTAATGTTCAGTATTGACAGTGCTCTCGTTTTCGGAAACAAGTTGAAAACGCGGGGTCGTTTTTTTTGTTGTTGATGAGTTGGCTAAAGTCCGGTGACGTGCTGCTGCAAAACCACACCTAATGTCGTCGTTCCGTCACACACTAAAAATAGTTCCTGTGTGATACTGATGTATATAGAGTGCGCAAAGCAAAAGTACCAAAATAACATCAGGTCTTTGGGTGTCTCCTATCGTGCTTCACATTGACAGCTGGTTCGTCTTTGGTCCCCACCTGTGCTTTGAAGCAGTTGCTTGCTTGCAATAGTGACTACAGTCTACCCAGTCTACCTTGACTAGCGAATACATCAAATGAGGTAAAGGGAGAAATTTATTGACTCATAGTTTGTCATATCTGACTGCTGTTCCCGCTCCAGTGCCTAGTGCCGAAAAAAAACTCGCCGATAAGCAACACAACAGGTTTTTTGCGAACAAGCGTGTGTGTGCGATTGCAACATTTACGATGGACCTCACGCTACTTAGAATTTTACTTCCATCGGTCCAGATTGTTGCTGAATTGATTGAATGATTGACTGGCCTGGGTGCTTACCGACTTTCCTATTGAGATTTTGGTTCCGAGTGTTCTAGGGTTACTTTCAGGAATCTGACCTTCTTGCTATATTTGAAGACGGTTCTGACGTACGAGATCATCTGGGTCCAACGGGCATGGTAGTGGGAATTGGTCGTTCCCATACTCGAGTTTTCCATTCCTCATGCTTTTTTCTCTCATGCTAGCTGATGAATAGTTTATCGACCCCGATTTGCTCTCCAAGTCGGAAACAGTAATTTACAGCAAAGACATTCAATCTCTAGTTAATCAGGTCTCCATTCCTGGCAACCGTTGCCTGCTTTGACTCAAGTATCCATCCACGGGTACGTGCACTTCTACGCGTCGGTTGTCCAGTGGAATAAGGATACGCCTAGTACATCGAGTGAATTCCGCTATTTTCCCGAGAACGTTTCAGATATGTTGCTCGTTTTTCGGTGTATATATTTTATTACCGAAGTTCCACAGTGGAACGAAACCGGCCGAGCCCCATGGGATCTTCGTGTTTTCCTGCTTGCGGCCCATTCGACTTTCCATGACTGGAAATCCTTTTGAACGTCGCACATGATCGATCTCGGCGGAGAACCGGATTGTTTGGCCAAAACTTGTCTGCGGCTGTTCACTGTTGGTTTCGATTTGCAGGTTTTCGCCCAATCCCATCGTTGGCCTATCACTCCGAAAAGCTGTCCAGTGCTTTTCGAAAGTGCAGACACAAGGTCCTTGATCGTTTCTCCTAAGAACATCAACCTTTTGAAGTGGGTTCTTTCCAGTCTGTTGCAGCATGACTGCTAGTATTCACTACTGGTGTACAGCCCTCTTATTACGTAGGATTTTTATCGTTACCCTTCTCCGTAGATGCTTACCTTTTATCCATACACTTCACCTTCCGCCCACAACACATCCAGACATGTTCAATGACGTGCTCATCGATGGCACGGAGATGACCTCAGTCGCCTACAAGGAACCCGAGTACTGGTGTTCCATCTACTATTACGAAATGAACACTCGAGTCGGGGATACTTTCCACTGTTCCAGTCCTTGTCTCACCGTGGACGGATTCACCGACCCCAACCGTCATAATCGGTTCTGTTTGGGACTCTTGTCAAACGTCAACCGGGGACGTCAAATTGAACTGACGCGTCGGCATATTGGTGAGTCCTCTATTTGATCATGTTCCCATCTGTTGATGAGGTTGATCTACTTGTCCCAGCACTTTCCTTATCGCAAAAAATAGCTTCCAAATTATCATCTAAGTATTGACAACCGTGTGGTCGAGAATTGCGACTCTCACTGAATCCCCACAGTTGTCATTCAGCTCAGTCTTGTTGGGCAAATTTTCTTTTCAGACCTTTTTGGTTTTTATCTTTGGGCAAACTGACCACCTACGTGTATCTCAAATTCTCTGGTGACGCCTGGGCTCCGTATTTTGTGGTACATAGACATAACACCTTGTACGAGCCCCCCCCCGCCCAACAGCGAATGGTTGACTAGCATCCAGTCCGGAGTTACCTGTCCATACTCGTGGAACCACTGGATGCCTGTATATAACACAAAAGGTTTGTGTGGGGCTGGATTTGCCGTGGGTTTGTGAACGTATGAAGCTGATGTAAGGCCGAAGGAGTAAATCGGTGGACAAACTCAAAGGCCTGTTGACAACTTCGGCATGACGTCGCCCTTAAAGACCATTCGCCTGTCCATATATGGCGTTTAATTTGGAAAGCAATCAAATTCCGCGTGTTTACCACAGCTCAACCAATATCTGTTTCTGGATTGACATACTTTCGATTCCGTATAGTTGTGCCTCCCGAAGAACTTGTGTTCCAGATGCCAACATACTTTCGATTCCGTATAGTTCTGCCTCCCGAAGAACTTGTGTTCCAGATGCTTTCGGTCCTGCTTCTTGGAGGTTCCCGGCAAAATCGATCAAACCGGCAGTGTGATGGCACAACACGCAGTTGTCAGCAAATTCACACAACAAACCAACTGAGGACAAAAAATCCTAATTTTTTCCGCTACATTTTTTTTACCCAGTTTGGTTTCCGGCAAACTATTCCTCAGTGGTTTTCATCCTTCCAGTTGGCGGTCCCCTCAGCTGCACGGAGAGGCTACAGCCTACGGAATGTCTGCTCAGGAGAATGCGCGATTTTCTCCAATTTCGGGTATATATATATACATATATAAAATGGTTTGAGTTGCGAGTTTTATTAGCCTCTGACGCGATCCGCGTACCACTGAAATTTCTTTAGGTAGTTGCACGAGGCTTTGGAGATGGCTATTGTTGGTCATGCCTTCCAAGAGGGAGCATCCCTCTTGATGAGACATTTCGGACAGATGGTTACGCGGTTCAGTGAGTGTGGAACCCGAAGGCTCAAACATTTTGAATGCATCGTTGCCTACTAATTCCTGGAATCCTTCAGACACACCAAGCACACGTGTTGGTGCATAAACTATCACGTTTTTGGTAGCTGTTTCGGATCTCTTCCTGCTTCCAGTGTTGTTTTGGGAAAACCATGCCAGAATAACAAAATATCTTCTCAGCTAAACCAGCGTGACAAAATTACCCACGCTTAAATTAAATGTTCTATTTATGGACGAGCATCGTATGTTTCAAAGACATTCGAATACTACCTATCAGTCGTAATGCTCTCATCAACCCTTTTGACAAATAGGCTGTGGCATCCGTTGTTGGTCTGTTGTCGTCTTCGGCGAGTATAATTTTGTCCTCCCCATCGGCCTGATCTGAACCTCACTGAAGTAGTAGAAAGGTCCATTATGTTTTAGGTCGCGATCCCTTCCGGATGTGGACTGTGGTCCAATCAGAGATGCCCAACCTCTACATCAGAACAAGTCAGGTTTTGCACAGAGCAGCACATTATGTCCTCGACCAGTGCTGTGTTCTGTTTGCATTGTGTGTTCTCTCTGTCGACCTCCCCTCACTGGCCAAACACAATTTTACACCAGGTCGGCGACGCGTCTGGCTGTTCAAAGTACACAGGCAAACCCACAACCACTTCGTCAGTGCGTCCTCCCCACACAGCTGACTGGTGATGCATGCGCGCTGTCTGACCTAGTTTTGGAATGAATAGACGAGCGCGGCGGTCATGTTTAAGGTCACCTTTATTGTAGGAAGGTCATGTGGATGGACTAGGTTGATGACTAGCCTGCGTTCCGTGTGCACTTGCGGCATCTCCACAAGGTTGATGTTCGCTTGACGTTTTTTTTCCGCACTGTGCTGATCACTGTGCAGATTAGTAGTTTCAGAGGAAAGTGTTCAATCGCGTGTGGCTTTGTTTTACCTTTGTACCTACCTACAGCTTTCAATTCTCGTCTGGTCGTTTCGCAATCGAACGTTTGGGAACGGGTGACTAAAAAACACAGTAGAGCATTGATTTGCGAGCACACACAGTGAAAATTGGTAACGTGTACAAGACCAGGTTGCGCGACCTTAATCAGGCAGCCGAATATTGCTGCTCTGTATAGGCTGACGCTCAGTAGAATGTGTGAACTACTCAGTCAAGAGGTGGATTTCTGGTTGAGGCGATACACAAAGCCATCCGGATTGGAGGGTCACTGTCGGAGTTGGAAGAGCTAAATTTCGGACCCGCAAGCATCAATCAATCTCTAGATGGGAATTGCACGGTTGATGAATTGAGCCAGAATGCGTTTTCACTCCCTGTGCTCTCATATGGTATATTTGGTGGTCAGAGGAAGTCGAAGGAGAACAGCATTTAAAAAACCCGCTCAGCTGTAACACCGTTTCGGTGCCTAGTTGCTATGCCACCCGAGGGAAGCACGAGGGCTGGGATACTGCCAGGTTGCCCAAGCCTAGACAGGGGAAGTCGAGAGACAGAGCGGGTCGGTTTCGAGCAACATTGTGCATAACAGTTCGAGTCATCACCAAGTGTGAAAATTTCGTTGAGAATAAGCGAACATCGGAACACCTCACCTTTACGGCATGGGAAGTTGATAGAAAGTGACCACCTTGTCGTTACCACAGGACGTCGGATAGTTTCACACTGTCTGTTCACACAGACCTGGGGTTAAACAGCACGCAGCTTGAAGGCACCACCAGTGGAAAAATAATTTCTCAAGTTACGGATGGTCTGTGTTATCCTTTGGCAACAACCTAATTACAGGACCACTTGAGTCATCTCTCGTACGAATGGGCATCGTCTAAATTGCCGTGGCGCAAGCCTCTTAGTAGATACAGTTCTATCATACTAAGTGCCTTTCGCTAACGACGTTAATGGTGCACGGGCAAACCTCTGCCACACTGATATACACCCGCACGGCAGTATCCTGTTTTATTTTCAGCCTGGCCAGTACGAAGCTAGCAGTTGAACCACTTGGGGAACCGTTCCAATGTAATTTAAACGGGTGATCATGCGTTAATGGAGTTCAGTAGCTTCGAACCAATCGACGGCCATTGTTCTGCACTTGACGACTGATGCAACAGAATTTTCTCAGGACGTACTAGTGAGAACGTCTTGAAGGTTTCTTTGTGAAAGCTCAACGCTACATTCATTCTACGGAAACTATGTGTACTTCCCAAAACTATTGGTGTGTGTGTGTGTGTGCAATAGTCACAAGCCTACACGCAAGCCGATGACCGTCTTTGGCGCACTTCTTTGGACGGCTCCCCACACACAGATGTTCGTGTCTTCTTGGTTGTGAAATTCCGTGATCATAGCTGCATAGTGAGCCAGACTTCCCCTAGAATGAGTCTGAATGAACCTGGATCTGCGGTACAGATCAAACGCCCGTTCGTTTGCAAAGCATCAGAGGTATATGTAATACATTTCCCACGAAAGCATCCATACTCGAACCAGCCGCTGTCTCCTTGGCTACAAACTGTGCGTCCGATAATCTTGAATTTGCCTTATATTGCATATCTGGTGACGTCCAACTTCCGGTCTAAGAGTGCAGGAATCTCTGACGAGTGGATTTCCTGTACCACAGCTTGTAACCTGGAGACAGTCAACATGCTCTGCGGACATATACGTGTCTAGTTTTGCACACAAGTGCTTTACAATCATTTAAGGCAGAATGAACCCACTTTCTGACCTGTTTCAGTCATACAAAGCTGAACGCACCATTTGATGATAATCGTTCAGCGGTAACACCTATCTACCATGCCACCTGAAAATTTCACTAGGGATTTCCCAAGCCTAGAGAGGAGTAGTCGAGATGCAGAGGCTGGGTTCGAACCATGGACCCTCCGATCAGTAAGATGGTACCTTGACCAGTGAACACCATTTGATGACTGCCAACACAACCAGTGAGGGAGGAAATATCGTGGCTAAATTTTGGTGCTGCGAGGCGTAAACTTCTCCGCTTTGTGCTATTCTCCGTGTGCATCCTTTTCAGGTTCCATCCTTGTTTGTATCGCCATCGAAGCAAACTTTTGAGATGTGATTCAATCAGACTACTGAAAAAAATGTTTGGTACGACTATCTAGCATTTTTTAAAGGTGAAAAGTACAGTTGGACCGATCGACGTGGGAAAAAAGACTGAGACCATGGGTTACGAACGGCAGTGACTTTTGAGTCAAGGAATTGTCAGTTCTTGACCTGATGCCCTCATGTTGTATCGGAGCTAAGCAACCGAATTAATATCAACCTTTCCAACTTCTGTGCACCAAGGCTACCTAAAAAATGAATTCATTATCACGTCAGCCTCATACGACTTTTACTTCGTTCACCTAAACGGGTCAAATCGAACCAAAGGTTAATTTGGCAGAGTAGTCTTAATGAGCAGTGAACAGCTGAGTGACATCAAACATTGGATCCGGAGGACCTCGTTTTTTATCGAACGCGTCCTACTGCTGTGCGCTTCGTTGGGCACAGCAAGCGAGCGCACTGAAATCAGTCAGTTGTTGTCCTCGTTTCATCAAGCATCTAGGAATTTTTCTCTAAGAAACGCAGTGTGATGAAAGGAAGGTTTCGAAAGGGAATGCCCGTGACAATCACATCCCTACTAGTACATACTACTCACAAGGTTGCTGAAAACTCCGACAGCGGACTGCATTTTTTGGGGCTCATCAGGTAGGTATAATCCCCAAGCCTCCTGTGTTCTTCTTGAACACTAAGGTGTAACAGGATTAAATTGGAATTGAATTTGAGAATACCATAAACGAGAAATTCATTTGAGTCTCTCGTTAACACCAGTATGATTTGCAAATGAGTGTAGTTCATCAGCCACACCCTTGTTTGAAACATCCGGTTGGATTTCAAGCTCATGCCTTGCTAGTTATCGGGTCTTTGGTGAGGATAGATGACTAATCAGACAAAAACTTTCTGACTGTTCCTCCCCCCCCCTAGTCAGGCTATTATATGACTTAGTCAACAGCTGGCTAGACCACAAATCACACAAACGCCTAATGGAAGAACACTTGTGAACACTTTCAAAGTCAGAATAATTCAAGGTCAGTAAAGTGAGCAAGTCTCGATCAGCAGTGGGAAGGGTAGTTGGAAATTCTACTGTGGGGACAATCAGTACCATTTATTAGTAAGTGATTTTGAAAGGGATGGAGAGAAAGGCATCTCTGGCATACTCCTGTTCCTGAAGGCTAAATAAGTTCCAAAGAAATCACCGTATGAGAGACAGTATATGATTCTTGTCGATGGAGGAGCTACTTTCTGCGCTCTTGCGGCGGTTTGGTAAAATTCTCACATGGACACCCATCTCGTCCGAACAAGTGACGCCAAAACTCGCCGACCCGGCCAGAACCCCAAAAAGAGGCCCTTTGATTTCACTTTGCAGATGTTTGCAAAAATATAATTAAAAATCATCAGTCCTATTCACTGAACGAGACGTTGACTATATGCAGCCAAAGGTCAACCTTCTACAAACCTTTTGATGATTCAAAACCTCGTTTTTCACGAGTGGTCGTCATTCTAATGAGTTCTCCTTCGGTGCGTACCACTTCTGAATGACTGGTGACATCGCAAACTCATTCAGTTACAGCTGTAAACAGTTATCCCTTCGCTTGATTTGGCTTGGAATAGTCATATCACACCCGTTTACACCAGTCGGGTTGCTTTGAGCTCGGAGGGGATACGGAGCTGCTTCTCGCGCTTTGGTAGCACAATCAAAACGCCGGAATCGAGGAGTCAAACAAATATCGTTGGGAAAGAGGAACTCCAGCTGGGTGTGTTCGTTTGCATTGTAGGGGTAAATTCAATGTTTCAAGTAGCGCCGGTAGGTCTCTACTTGAATTTGCTCAGTCCTTCGAACATGTGCTTGTTGGGAGTATTTTCCTGCAACGCATGAGTTTCATGGCTGTTACTCGCGGACGGAAATACTCCTCAGGGAACACAGTACTGGAGTCTGGCGAACTGGTATGTGGTCTCTCAGAAAATAGGAAATCAGGTCACCATCGTCAGGTGTAAGAACCGCCTACTTGTCGTGCAGTGTTTGTAGCTGACACAGTTTCGTTCACCGATGATTTGGGAAGGTGGGTTAGGTAGCTGTGCATTGGAGGCGGGAGCTGATAAATTGCTGCGTAAATACAGCACTGTCAGTGGACTGTTGAGTGGGGGAATTGGGAAGGGACCTATGCATTGAATGCAATAGCTTGGATGCACGGGCGCCATTGAGGGGCGGCATAGAATACTTGGTCTGAATCCCAGAGGATGGGATTACTGCATTCGCAATTGGGTTCTTTTTATCCACAGAGGGCAGGATTGCGGTTGAGGGAAGATAACACCAGACAGCGACAGCTGGTGTCATACGTCCACAAGACATCGTCGAAAGGGCATTAGTTATCGCATCTGCCCAAAAAAAAACTGACGGAACAACATCGCTGATGTGGACGCCGTGAAGAACAACAACTGATGTCTCAGTGAATTACCAGGTAGTCTATGACTATCTGCAATGCCATGACAATGAAAGTGCAGTGCATCTGATGTGCAACTTACAGTGGCCTAAAAAATCCTCGTTTTGCTCGACTATTATTTCTGCTTGCTGCACAAATCCATGTTGACGTGATTATGTGCTAACCCGTCCACGTTCTGGAACGCCGGGTCATTGGCTTGAAGTTGTCTTGTAATCTTTCATTGTTGTCTGAGCGAGAAAAGAAACGGCTCAGATTTGAACCGCTGAAATCTCGTGAGAATACTGAACCCGTGTGGCCATAGTAACACAGCTGGTTTTGTTCCGTCCCCACGATGATCACCTTGGTGTGGCAGGTGTACGAAACCCTTTCCCACATGCTCTCTCTCTCTCTGCTCATAAGGCCATTCATTTCTAATTTTGATGCCGGAAACAATGCAGTCCTATTTTTTATTACTGGTCTGCGAACTATCCTCCTGGTCCTGGTGACCCATTTCTCATAGTATTGAATCTCAAGCTTTCTCTGTCTGTGTGTTTTGTATCCTAGCTGTACACTGTTGACAAACAACCACGCCCAGTGTTTACCTTGACCTGACCACGGTGGCCGGTTCTCGTTTGCATTAGTGTTTCTCTGTCTGTTTGTTTATTTATGTGGAGTGACTGGCTAACTTTTGATGAATGCGTCATCTTCCCACTTGCATGTATATTGCTCTCCACCCCGATTGGTCCCAACAAGGCCCGGCATATTCTTCCCATTTCATGCAACCATCCGTTACTGAAAAAGTACATCTCTTACGATGGACAGACGTGTACATGTTTGCGTGTGTGGCTTCTGAAACTCACCGACTGTCCCACACATCGACTTCCATTATTGGTAGTCCACTGTTTTTTATCGGACCATCAGTGATGGCTAATTCAGGTCAAGCGTGCACAAAACCATCATCGCGCCAGTCTTTACCTTCTTCTTGCTGCAGTTGGTACCATGCGTCGTCGATTTCGAAACGCTGCTTGTTCATGGGGATTTCAGCAGAAAGCCAGGAATCTATCCTAAAAGTGTTTGTTTAAGTGAAACTGACCTTTTTCGCAAGGAATCATCATCGTCTGCACCCAAAAGCCGTGTGTGCAAGCCGTTCAATGGTTCCGGTTGCTCCAGTTTCCTTTCATCCATGAATAATTCAATTTGGCTGACAAAAATGCACATTAGAGATGACACCGACAAACACTGAAATGCAGATCCATTTATGATCATGTTGGGATATGTCTAGTCTTTGGGAGAACTGGTGAGTGTTGGATTGTGCATTAAAAACAGCCGCTTGGATGTGGGAACGCCATCGGAATTGAGACATGTCTGTCAGCGTACCATTGATATGGCTTGTCCCGAGGTCCCCGTTCATCAGTAACACCCTTTCGGTGTCTAGCTGCCATGCCACCCAAAGGAAGCACGAGCGCTGGGATACTGCCAGGTTGCCCAAGCCTAGACGGGGAAAGCCAAGAGGCAGAAATCGGGTTTGAACCACGGACTTTCCGGTCAATAAATTCGCGCTCTAACCACTGAGCCATTTCGCCCCGAGATCCCCACCCATGCCAGTAACGTTTGCCTGTATGACTGATTTTGTTGGTAATGGCTTTCAGATTTTGCTGACCCGGGTCATCTCCACTGCGTAAGTTGCTGTGCGAAAACGGGCTCTGCGAAGCAGCTGGAACACCTGACCATGCCAGCATGGCCCATGAATTCTCACCTCAGCTCGTCTGTCACTGTGAGTTCTTTTTCTTGAAAAACAATAGACGGACCTCGAAGTTAGTATTCTGGTGTTTCCACCAAACACTGGCAGCGCTTCGGAGGCACCGATGGTCAAACAATGAGAACCTCTTGGCGTCTTCTACTCGCCGAGTCTAGGTATCTTAACTGAGCAAGAGTAAGGAATTCAATTCAGCACTGTAGACTCCACTCTTGCTAGATATCGATGTCACATCGACGCAACTGTCCAAGTAAATAAGTTGATCAACCATATCGATTGCTCCCTCTGTGAGCGTTTGGTTTCCGTCTTGTTCCAACCTGTCTTGAGGAAGTAATTTACATTCTGCTCATACCGAGTCATGCAGCAGAATTATTTAAGTTAATTAATATTGCATAGGGTCAGCGTTTATAGGTGAACTTCCAGGGAGCAATTTGGCTGCTCTTCGGTGAAACTCTGAAAGTAGAGAGCCTTGTCTGACAACACCTGCGAAGACCTATAGTAAATCTTCAGTTGGCTGCGAGAGTTAGCCCACAACGTCTTCAGTAAGGTCACGATTCCCGTTGAAACACCTGTTTGACAAACACTACCACAGTGCCTGACGACCAACCTGGTCGAAGGTGGTTTTCGATTGAGGAAAAATGACCACTTTCGGTTGTTGAAAACAGTGGCTCTGTCCCCGTATTTGTTGGATGGCTCAGTGGCTAGAGTGCGAATTTACTGACCGGAATGTTCGTGATTCGAAGCCGACCTCTGCCTCTCGACTCCACCTGTCTAGGCTTGGGCAACCTGGCAGTATCCCAGCGCTCGTGCTTCCTTTGGGTGGCATGGCAGCTAGAGTACGATTTTTTTGAAGATCCTTTGTTTACATTCTTCCCCGGGATTGAACCCAGCCTAATTTTCACTGGTCTGCATCCGGATGCTTTTGTCAATCTGCTTAGGATGAGATCAAAGCGACCCTCAGAAGCAACGGCAACCGCCAGGCTAATACCTTTTTTGTAATCTTTCGCAAGATTGGTTTTAATGTAGAGTCGCTCTTGTTCCTCCGAAAAAGTTCACTCAGAGCTGAAAGAAGCTATTCTGTTTGACAGCCCATGGTCGGTTTCGTTTTTCTTGAGGCTCATCAAATAGCTAAAGTTACCGAGTTTCTGTGAATTTTGTGTCCTACTTGAACTCAGGTCGTGCGAATTTGGTGAAACACACCCATTGACACATCACTTTGATTTCAACGGGCTAATCAGCTAAACTCCAGCCGAATCTGTCTCGTTTATGGTATTGTTGAAATGAATGTGCTGCACAAAAAATACGCTACGATGTTCCAACTATCGTGTCAAGTGAAACACGAGGCGGCCTTTGTGTCGTTGATGGTGATCCTCTAGTTCAAAAAACCAGTGAGAAATACATAAATATTCTAAAATGACTGGCCACAGCACGGTTCGTGGTGATAGTGTCTGAAAGGTAAAGCTCAAGTTAGATGTCTTTTGCAATGCAAGGATTTGATTCGAGATCTCATTGTGAACTATCCAGCTGGTTTACCGAGCTTCTGAGCGGTTTTTAAAGCTGTGATTGGGTTGGCTTGCGTCTCAGTCTTACATCGCCTTCGGTTGTAATTCTCTCCTCGAAACATCTGGTTTCTCACTGTATTTTTCTGTGGACTATAGGAGGCTCGTGTTTTTCCTCGGAGGCTTATCGTACTCGGGAAAAAATAGTCGACTATCTCAAGAGTTGTGTGATGACCTAGGAAATCCGATTGGGGATGTCTTTTCCGAACTCATGGAACCACAAGAAAAGTGGGGATGGAAGGCAAGACAGAAATCAGATTGACCATGGCTAACAGAACGCTATTGTGGACCTTCCTACAAATGAGTGTATTTATCGAAATCAGTCCAATTTAGATTCAAGTAGAACATAGGGTTAACGGAAACTCGGGAACTGCGGCTGCTTAATAAGCCCCAAGATAGGCGAAAACCGTCGTGGGCTGTCGCAGAGTTTTCAGCAACCTTATGGATAGTGTATTACTTCTAGGCATTCTACTTGGTTTGTGCTCACATTGATATCCCTGACAGTTGCCTAGTTGCCTCAATTACTGATTAATCCTAATCCGCCTGTCTTGTCCCAAGCCTTACACTGTTCATGAGCTGAAATTACATTGCTGCCTGTAAAGAACAAGTTCCCCCTGGAGCAGAGACAGAGCTAAGGTGACCACAAAGAGAATTGGTTCTCAGAACAGTGCCATCTGCTGGCCATCTGCAGGAAGCTATTTATTCCGTCTGCTTTTCATACAAAGAACTCAACCTAATGTGGTTGTGGGACATGCTCCTTTGGATGCAAAGGTGAATCACTACCGTTGGATCCGTCCATACTTCAGAACTGTTCCGGAAATTCTCTTCCCTCCATTGATAGCTGGTGATCAGGTGAAAAATCGACAGTCCTCCAGTGTCCGTCATGATCATATGACTTTACGTGAGGATCAATGGCTACTCAGATTGAATAATCTGGCTATTCACTATTAGTCAGACTATACGAACAAGGTAACTACTGTATATACGTGATGCACTACTCATGAGGTTGCTGGAAATTCTTCGACAGCCCACGACCGGTTTCGCCCTTCTTGGGGCTCATCAGGTAGGCGCGGTTCCCGAGTTTCCGTTCTACTTGAACCCAAATTGGACTGATTTCGATAAATACACTCATTTGCAAATCAGTTTGGTTTTGCGAGAGGACCACTATTCAGATTTCATAGTCAGGGAGTGCATGGTACCAATGTCTTATGCTCTCGAATCCTCTACGTCCACCTGATTAGCCCGCCGTGACGCGAAAGTGCTTCCGTTGGTTGTGTTTTTCGAAATCCCAACTGTACTGACGTAGAAAACGCATTCAAGTATGGAACTGTTTAGAAAGCTGTTAAGGTAACCTCATTTACTCCGTTTTTTAGTTTAACATTTGGAGGAGGACGTTTTCACCGACAGTCGCATGGCTGATACACTGCGGTGCGAAAGACGTTGGATTTAATTCCTCATTCCAGTGTACTAATGTCAAGGTCACTTGTATTGCATTCCTTTACCCATCTAGGCAGTTTGACTGGCTTGTGAGCTCCTTCCCAAAAGAAAAGCGCAGTTTTCATCAGTTCCATAGATAAGTGCTCGTCGGAGGAGGCGAAAAACATTGCACATCTTTCGGATGGACTCGTCTATTCTGTTTGTTCTAACCTCCTATTCACAGGATTCCTCTTGCCATATTTTGGGGTTAGGTGGTTTCGCTCGTGCAGGTTGGCTGTATACCAAAGTACAAAGCGGGTTACCGTGACAGCTTGCCGGTTGAGCTCGAGATAACTTATTGATTAAGGCGCCAGCTTACGCACTGGAAGGTGTGTGGTTCTAACCCAACCTCAGCATATCGACTTCTGCTCTCTAGGCTTGGGCAGAGACCTCGCGCTTCCTTCGGGTGGTATGGTAGCTAGGTACAGAAAGGGTGCTATAGCTGAACGATTTATCGTTTTTATTACCGACTGTGCGAAGCCTTTATGCTCTCATTATGTCAAATGCTGATTTCATCCAGCTGTTGAAGTGAACTCTTGCTGGAGAGCTGAGGAATATTGTCTGCTTGTTTCATTCTTATGAGAGAATCATCAATACTTTGTGAATTTCCAGGGATGTGCCAGTTCACAAACTTCGCGATGGTGTTTGAACGCTACAACCCAGCCACGAGTGGCTGCTCAACAGTTTGGTGTAGTTATACTTGATGAATATCGTGACGAACCAGTCATTCAGTCCACATCACGTTATCGTTATTGTCAATTCCTCGCTTATCCAGGTTGGCATTTGACGAGTTCGATTTCTTGTCGGTTGCCTTCTGACGCGAATCTTGAAAAAGTGCATTGTGTCATCCGTTTTGGTGACAAACTGATCGCTGTTATTCAATATACTGGCCAACGCCCTCAGTGTCGGGATCGGACGCCTGGAATAGGTTGGCAAATTAGCCCCGTATGTAGGCCGCGTAACTTTGTCGCTGTTTGAAAAATGTCACCGTCCTTTTTCATACTCGTTTTCTTGGACGCCTGTAGTTTGTTTTGTTATTTAGTGGATTTGTTAAGCTTTTCACAGCGCTGGAACACAACTGATCTTCTAATGTGCGTGAACAGGGAATTTTGACACCCATTCTACCTAGACCTCTTCTTGATAGGACAAGTTTATCAGTCCCGGTGGTCTAGCCAAAGAAGATGTTTTTATTTGGATCGGGTAAACCAGAGCAGCGTTTGTAAATCTGCGTCACCTGCGGCGCATTCGAGATATCATCTTCTCTATCAAGGTTCAAGTTTACAATACTGTGGTAATATTCTATAGTACAATACTCCATTTTGTGTGGGTCAGAAACACAGGCGATACGCGTTCAGGGCGTTAAAAGCTCAGTGTTTTCGGAGCATCGCCCGGGTGTGGTGGGAACACCGGATCAGTAATACTGAAATACATCGAATGGTTTTCGGAAGAACAAACTCACCCACAATCGCACTTCAGAGGTCACGTGCTTGTTCGCCGGCCGACCCAACTCTTTGAAGAGCCCTTCTCCCAAAATCACGTAGAGGGGAGAGACGAGCCAGGGGAGTTCCGGTGGTTACTTGACAGCGAAATGTGAGTCTTACCAACAAAATCCTTTGCGTTGGTTATTGCCGTCTCCCTGGATGGAGATCCAGAGACGGGACACATCAATAATTAGTGACATTGACAGACGTCGCCCAATCGCTCGATCAGTGGCACGCATGCATCCAAGCTATTGCCTTCAGTGCATAGCTTCCCCTCCCGATCTCCCCAGTCAACAGTCCGCTGTCAGTCCTTGATTCACTCGTTGATTCTACAAGCTGCTGGCCTCAATAGCGCGACTATCTATCCCTATCTCTCCACATCGCCGGCCAACGAAATTCTAGCAGCCGTAACCCTGCACAATTTGTACGCGGTTTTACAGTTGATGATGGTGGTGGTGGATATGCGAATGTTTCAATGGCGATGTGGATATCCAAATTTGTGGCCTTGGTTACTGTTCGTGTCACTCTCCTACCCCATACGGCGCACACAAATGCATGTACGCGCAGCTGTCTCGGCTGCGCTTCACGTCCAGCACGGTCCTGTATGCCAAGTCCACACCTCCTCTGCTCACGACACGTCTAGGGCGGTCAGTCGTTATTTGACCCATTTCACCTAGGACCTCTGTTGCCCCACATTCGAACCCCAAGCTAGCGCAGTTTACCGTGACTGTGCAGCCCTACAAGAAATCGCTCAGCTGTATCACTCTTTCGGTGCCTAGCTGCCATGCCACCAGAAGGAAGCACGAGGGCTGGGATACTGCCAGGTTGCCCAAGCGTAGACAGGGGAAGTGGAGGGCAGAGGTCGGGTTCGAACCTCGGTCCTTGTGGTCAGTAAATTCGCGCCCTAACCACTGAGCCACCTCGCCCTATACAGGGTGTGGACATATTCTAGAGAATCTATCCTACCGGAAACCTGCAGGTGTACTAAGCCAGACTATTGAGGTCGTCTCACTACCTCTTCCCCAATTGTAACCCCTCAGTGAATGCATCACTCGTGAGAGAGCTGGAAACATCAAAACCAAACTCATTTGAAACCGCTCTTGCTTCCCTCCGGGTTGTCATCTGAAGGACTTTGTAAGTCTTAGGGCAGACAGTACTAACAGCAACACAGCTCACTGTTCTACGGAACATGGCATGCACAATCGGACGAAACTGTCACATGGACATCCTCTTTATTCACTTATCCGTCTCCAACGTGCCTCCTATCTACGTTTTAGGGGAAGTCCACATAGAACTGTGAATACCGGTAGTCTTTATAGTGCAGCTAGGTTTCACCTTGTCATGCAATTCCACGTTTCCTTTTTGTGAAACCGAACGCACTGCCTATTTACCCCCTCCCCTTCACCCCCTTCTTCGACCACGCCACTACTGACCTTGGTGCCTCCCCCATCTCAAGCTACTGACGTGGCTCAACGGCGAAGTCCCGCCGATTGGGGCTAAGTCACACGGAGATCACATTTTGAGCGTGTGACAGATTTTTTCTGTACCACCTTACTGGTTCCTGACCAAAAGTAGCCAGGTTGCACTACGTGTATACCGTTAAGAACTAGGAAAAGTTGATTACTGAAGCCCCACAAGCACGCTCCCAAATTAGGGATACTTTTTGGGACGGACAACTGCGAGGTGAGGCTCTTCAAATGAACATCATGGACAGATCCTGTTCCCAACCGCATATAGTAATCAATTCACCATGACTGTCACAGCAATCTTTCTCGATTGGTCTCCTTTTGGTCCTCTTTTTTTCTTATATTGTCACATCTCCGTGGTAGTTTCATGTCCATGTTTGCAGCCTTCTCCAATGCCTTGTTAAAACGAACTTGGTCATGATAGAATGTAAAAACGTGTTAAATAACATCAATATGAACACTGGAATGCCTAATAAGCGAACACGACGAAACCCACATCTGACCATTTCCCCGGGACAGTTCCGTGTTGCGCGCCACTGTCCGCTGTGCGGCATACGGCAGATGTCAAGTTAATCGACATCCCAACACTGGCGCTTGTGCAGCGCGGTTAAGGTACCAACTACACTTTGGGGCTTCTACCGCCGTTCCATCCTTCGCTGAGTGATTGAGGCGCGCAATTACTGATCGGGAGGTCTGTGGTCCGAACCCAAACTCTGCATCTCGAGCTGGTTTCGGTATCTTGTAAGGAGTCCAACGGTTCAAAGGAAACTATGGTAGTATGGCGGTTTTTTGTTTTGACACTTTATGAATGCTGTTTGTCATGGACAGAATCGTAGTTAGCCGAAACCCTCCGTTGGAGCCTTGGGGGAAATGGATGACCAGCAACCACCAGGCTGAACACTTGCCAGGTTGGTTAGTTTCACTTTTCTCCGGCGATTTCTGATCCAAGGTGAGAATTTTACACGACATCCTCGCCTCTTTTTCTTCAAATCGATCTAAGACACAACAGTTGGTCTCACCGCACCTCCGCATCCAACTCAAATTGTCTTGACTCTGTGTGGTCCTTTCTTCCGTGGTCTTGATTTGGAACGTCCGTTTGACCCAGTTCTTTGCACATTTCCGTGTGCCGCTTGCTATTCAGGCGGCCGGTGTGTCGGTAATGTTGAAAACGGGGACAACCATTGTTCTGTTTACCAACCATTTCATCAATACGAGATAGAGAAGTACGTAATCATACGCGGTGCCTACCGCAGTTTTCGCCTATATTTATGATCACGTTTGCACCAACGAACGTGTTGTTCAACCAACTTTCTATCCGGTTAGCCGGGGGGAACGGCTGTCATTTTTTCTCCGATTATCAACTTTCTTCCTTCAGCGAATGAAGTCGATTGAAATTTACTTGACTGTCCATTCCACCTCCCATTCGCGATCACACAGGTCGAGGCGTGAAGTTGTACTACATCGGTGGTGAGGTATTCGCTGAGTGTCTCAGTGACAGCGCCATATTCGTCCAATCCCCGAACTGTAACCACATGTACAATTGGCACTTGGCCACGGTTTGCAAAATCCCACCTGGTTGCAATTTGAAGATTTTCAACAACCAAGAGTTCGCAAACCTGCTCACCGAGAGTGTGACACGAGGATTTGAAGCGGTCTATTCGCTCACCAACATGTGCACAATACGAATGAGCTTTGTCAAGGGATGGGGTGCGGACTATCGGTGAGTTACTTATTGATCTTGTTAGTATCCTCTGATTCAGTTCATCCACGTGACCTCTCCAGGATTCCGCAATGTCCCAGTTACATTCGGTACATAGTTCATTGCCTTTTAAGCTACGTATGGCATATTTGTTAAATGGAACGCATTGGCGATAAATGTCGCTCTACTGTGAATCAATAGGTTGGCCTACTACGTCATCACAGTTGACAGTGAGCACTGCTGTACCGTGTAGTGACCCCACAGGTCTGAACATTGTTGTCGTGACTGCCACCATCACATTCAGCTGGACGATATTGTATTGCCACGCGAGTCTCTTCAGGAACGCAGTTCCAACAATGACTAAGGAGTACTCTGGGCGTGTTCCACGTTTCAGCGTGCGTTTGCCATGTGTAGCGTTGGTAATGTCCCCTTCGAAGGACTGATCGGATCGTATGCATGGGGGACCACTGAATTTCTCTGGACTTACCGTTGACCTCGTGCAAGACAGCCAGCATGAATTCGAGATCGAGGTGGGGCTCTTTGGAACGAACGACCGTCATCAATCCCAAATTCGATCCCCGTCGCATTACTATTGATAATTCACATCCTCGACTGCTTCTGCTCGATGCGGCCGGCTTGTCGAGACGTTTTTTTTAGGTGTGGCAACTGGTACGTCTATTTTGGAACTACGGATGAGAGTTTGGGCTAGATGAGTTTCTTCATAGGGTCACAGCAAACTCATCAGTTCGAGATATTTCTCTTCCTCTGAGGTCTTATATCACGCCAACTGTGAGGATATGAACTTTTTAAATGTCAAATTGGAGATCTAATCTATCGGCAATGACATCTTTCAGCTTAAAAGACTGCGAGAAGCTCTGGGTTTGGGATGCGATCGTACTATTTGCTGCAGGTCCACAAGCATAGCGCACCTTCTGAATTGTCGATCGGATCCGAACCTTCAATTTTTCTGTGTTTTACGTGTTTAATTTTACGTGCGAGGTATTTTGGGACCTCCCCAAACACCCAACCAACATTTAAGAGCTGTTCTACACGAGAAGTCTCCAACTTTTTTAAACTGTGAGTAGTCGGAACCTTTGAAGAGTTACAGCAACAAATCCATGGGACTCATCGGGCGGGTCGGTTCGACGTCTGGGGCGCATGAACTTGATTTTGATTCTGCAGTTGAACTTTTGTTTTGGGACTATAACCGCGAACGTGCCTTCCCCCGAATATAGTCATCACCGCAGTCTGATTGCATCGGGTTAAAGGAGTGCACCGATTTTGTCACTTTCGGGGGATCTTTTATATCGAAGGTCTAGGGTTGTGTGAGAAAGAAACGGTTTGGTTGACTCAGATGATGGACTTATATCTTAGGGAAAGTCCGCATAGGCTGGGACACCACTAATCCCCGCATCAAACAATGAAAACACACACTAACCAATTTCAGAGAGGTTTGGTAAACAATCGGTGGACTTAGTGCTGGGCAACGTTTCGCTTTTGACACAAGAGCTTCGTCAGGCCAAGTGAGTAGGGAAGTAGGTTGATTGGGTTTTAAGACAGTCAGGGAACCAATCCGTGAGACTTCTTATGCCTAGCCGACGTGATCAGCGCCGGGTGTCAGTCCGATGGTCCTGTTTGTTGGTTACTGCGGATGACTAACATTTACGACAGATTGGTTAGGGGGAGTTGTTTCCATGTTGAACCCGGATTTTGCGGTTTTGCTTCTTTTGTCTAGGACACCTTAATGGAATAATCCTCTTGGGATCGTTCACAGATTTTGTTCACCCGTGTTCGTCGAGGGGTGCCGGAACAATTGATTTGGGGATGGGGGTTGGGGTTGTTAATTGGATCTTACTCTACTTGGATTTTGTACTTTTAGATTGTTAGTCTGTTCGCCGAGCTTGACAGTTGGATTGCAAACGTTTCATCACCAATCGAGGTGACATCGTCAGTGCGGGGTTGAGTGGGTGAATTCCTTCTACACTTTTAGACCCAGACCACTTTGCTGATAGCTGCACACCGCCTCGTGTCATCCCGGCTGATCTAAAACCGTTCGCCACACGCTTGCCAGTTCTACGCTCTCTGTTCTATTCACGCTGGGATGCTTGGCGATTTCCACTGTCTCGGCCACCAGTCGCTGTCTCAGAATATCCACATTTTCCAAATCTATTTTGTGTCCAATGCATGTTTCGCCGTCGCTGAGTTTTTCAGTAACGCTCGATATTCTACCGCCTTTCTCGGGGCTGTGCCCTCTGATTCTGGTGTGAAGTTTCCTGGTCGTCTGTCCTATGTAGACCTTTATGCAGTCGTCATACTTGATTTTGTAGACACAATCCCTGGTTCTGTTCGTCGGCAGGCGATCCTTCAATTGCCCCAGTGCAGAACGCAGAGTGTTTCCCCTCTGGAAACCTACTCTTATGTTAACCGTGTTTAGAATCCTTCGAATGATCTCCGATGTCCCTGGTTTATATGGAATAACAGCGGTCCCGATCCATTCCCTGTTGGGTTTCGTTACCCTTCGCAATTGACCCCTAATCAAACTAAATGGATATCCCCTATGCCGCTGTCCGATCAACTTCTATGCACGGGGCCCTTACACGCCCGAACGCCAAAAAAAACTAAAAACTGTTCAGCCGTAATACCCCTTCGGTGCCTAGCTGTCATGCCACTAGAGGGAAACACGAGGACTGGAATACTGCCAGGTTGCCCAAGCCTAGACAGGGGAAGTCGAGAGGCAAAGTGGGTCGGGTTCGAACCACGGACCTTTCGGTCAGTAAATTCGCGCTCTAACCACCTGAGCCATATGATGAGACAATAGTAGCAAATACCGACTTTGGATTGGCAGACAAGTAGTTCGAAATCGCCCCCACTGGTAGGACTTTTTGCAATGGTTATCGTTCTGAATTGTGACCTTCGGTTTTTTTCTCCCGATGTATGCGATGCGGTTATCGATGTCGGCTATCGATGGAATGTGATCTTACCTTTGTTTAGCATTTTCTATCCATCCAGGCTGTCGTCTAATGTTAGCCACTTGTCAACCTTCATCGTGTTAAGTTAGGTGTAGTTGTCAACCTTATCTAGTGCAGAACGGTCTCCTCAACTGAAGGCATAAAACCAATTGTTTTTTATCCCGTTGCTTACCTCCATCATGTCCTGTTTGTTTGTTTGCTTGTTTGTTTGTTTGTCTGTTCATTTGTTCTAATTTTGTTTTGCTACTTGTCAAGCTAAGCAGCCCACCTGTTCCAACCCAACAGACACGTCTCAGATTTGTATGATATCTATGTCCGTTCATCACCCTGTCCACACACCTCCCTCTCTATTCCCAGGCGACAGACAGTTACAAGCACACCATGTTGGATCGAAATTCATCTCAACGGCCCGTTGCAATGGCTGGATCGTGTTCTCAGTCAAATGGGCTCTCCCGATCACCCATGCACGTCTGTGAGCTGAACGCTGAGCGCGCCGAGCTGATTTTGTGCATACTTGACATTTTGCGCTCGTTTCCCTTTTTCCATCCCTCGCGCACCGTCGTCTCGCCATACATAGAGATCCGCAGTCATTTGCTCCTGTCTCTCACTTGTTCACCTTCACATACAGGTTTACTCCGCCTTCCCTGATCATCCTTACGCACACGCACACACACACGTGTGGGGTGTATTGTTGCCTGCCTTGCGGATTAGTGTCTCTGTGGCCATCATTTTATCCTTGTTTGTCTATCTGTGTAGGTCCGTCCGTCCGTCCCACCTGACCCCTCCTGCTTCACACACATACCTTGTCCTCGTCTTTTTCCTCGTTCTGTCAGGATGATCATGTCAGCCTCTTCTGCTCCTGTCCATCCTGCTACCCTGTTCTATGTTACCGAGCGCGTGTGCTGTGCCGTGTTTGTTTGTCCAATAGCTAGAACACAAGCTGCTACCGCTCCTGCCTACGTCTTTCGTCATTCTTTCTCTTTGCTCTTCTCTCTCTCTCGCTCTCGCTGGATAACATGAAAAGACTTGCAGCATCTGTATGTGGATACGAATCGCCATCCAGGCGGTGTTATCCATCCGTGATGCAACCATTGTTCTCTTTTCTCGCTTCTGTTGCGATTAACCACACTGGGTACGATCTGGGTTCGATTCAGAGCGTTACAATTTTAACCCAAGTGAATGTTGTATTTACGATTTTCAAATCATTTATTGTTTCCTAACTGCAATGTCCCTCTGATAGCTGAGTCTGAAGCGCCACACCCTGTCTATGTACACACACACACACTGTTTTCTGAGTTGACTGGTTGGAGGTCGACAGATCGTTTGGTCGGTCGGTCGGTCGGTCGTTCCGCATACCCAGGAACTACAAGCCCAGGTACAGTTGTCATTATCTCGCTCTTCAGGTTCGTTCAGTTTTCATCCCACACCTGTTTTACCTTCACGAATTCAAGGTTACCACGATTGTTTTAGTTGCGCCGGTTGTCTTGCCCTTATTTCTTATTTTGTACCCTGTGGTTGCCACTACACTCACGGAGCGTTCTTGGAATTCCCACACAATACCTCCGTTTCTCTTCCCCCGATCTTGTTCTTCACTTCACCCAAGAGTCAGGTCAGTGGTGTCTATCGGATTTGGTGCACACCACGCCCCCCTCCACCACCACCACCACCACAGGATTTCCCACCAATTTTCATCTGCATCCCGTCTCATACACCACAGTGTCTGTGTAGACCTCATTCTCGGGCTCAGAATCGACTCAGGTTCCGCTGTTGCTGTTTTCGTTGTTTTTCTGTTGTTTCTTTTACGAACGAACGCGCTTATTGTTTTGTTCACCTCCCCCCCCCGCCGCGCTATCATGACTGCGTATTTTTCGTTTGATTCCCAGAAAAAATGTTGGTTTTATCAATAACTTAATGATGGTTCACAGCCTGTCAAGCGCTTTATTCAAACAATGCATCCCGGATTGTTTTTTGATCACTTGACTTCTTTTATGTGAGTAGCCCAATATCACCGTGACTTCGGTTTCTCCATTTTGTGATTGATACTCAGGCAGCTATCGAGCCGTCTTTGCCAGTCAGCAATGTTTCCGTTTCTTCCTAGAGGTTGTCTCCGCTTGCTCTGCTCTCCTTGCGTGTTTTCGAGGCTCCGTTGCCGTCACATACAGACACACACACACACACACAACATGCCCATTTGTACATCACTTTGCTTGTTTTCTTGCCATCATTATTCTTATCATTGCTGCTATTCCCACCACCACCACCACTACTACTATTGTTAGTATTATTATTACTGTATGCATCTTATTCCTACTTATACAATGAATGACCGTTATCGGAACCTTCGTGCAGACTTGTGCCGTCGGATCCCGTGACACCGGGGGTTGGGGAGTGTTGTTTAGTTACAAACCTATGTGTATGACTTGAAAATATATCATTGTATTGTAGTCGCGGTACACGTGAATATGTCCAGTGTTATAACCCCCATTGAACCATATGTGATCCTGTAGAAATTACTCCGTGAGACTGTACCACTTATTCCAGGTATTTTGAGTAGATTGGTATCTATCGGCCACACCTAATCTAGAGTCTTCGTCACCTTTCCGATCGATAGTAACTTAGATACACAATGCGCCTCCGACTCATTTCCACAGACGTCTTTGTGTATTGTCGGGGCATGGATTCTGTAGCCGAATGACTGGCCAACTCAAGGCACCTGTCGCGTACGTACCTGAACAACGCTGCGCAGGTTGTCTTGCCACCGATTCCTCTTCAGCACCACCACCAAATTTACATTGACTAGATTTAAGAATAATTCATAATTTCATCACGTGCAGACTTTGCTTGTGAACTCGCAGATTTCCCATTTTTATGACAAGTCAAACGTAAACAATTCAGGTTAACTTTATTCGTTGGAGCGAACCGATTGGGGCTAAGGTGAGGGCCGTGGATGAACCAGTTCAATAGCTTTATGTCGTGAAAATAAAGCCGTTTTTTGTTCAGGGTATGAGAATTGTTCAACGCCCTGTTGTGATCTTATTCTTTCGTCTGCCCGCTCAGATAATGGATGATAATAGCCGAACTATCCGAATCCATGGGCCCGGGGCTTTGAGTACCGTTGCTTATCAGCAGCTCACTCGGACTGGTGGCATTTGGTAGATCGTCTTTCTTTGACGCCGTGCATCCGATCTATCGGCAGAGATCTTTCATCATCAGAGATAACATACCTCCGCTGGATTAGGGAGCATTTGAACCCGCTGCACACACTTCGAAGCTTGCACAAGTGTGAGTCGATAATCTGCAAGAGGGGATTGAAGGCGCATCAAACCGATTACCATCCTGGCACCTATTACACAGATTTTCCCAACGTTAACTAACCAACTCGAGGCGCATCAAACTAGGGGTTCGGTTGTTCTCCTCCCGTTAGCAGAGATCTCCCTCAGACTGGTCTCTACGTAACCTTTGTTCTGAAGGCCACTATATCTCGAACGCCACCGCTGACTGGGCTGCCTGTCATCGTTCCGGCTCCTGGTGACAAGGTACCCATGCCATGAATAAAGACCAGAACTTGAAGGTCCTCCTACTCATGGGGATTTCGGCGACCGGGCAGTACCACGCGCTGTTGATTCTGTTTTGGAAGATATTCACCGTACTTCAGTTCTTAGGATACAGGTTGCGTTCATCGTACTCTTGCCACTCGTATGATGTCCATCTCGAAGTTCATGCGATACTGCAACTTCAGCGAGGCACTTCTCGAGGACCAACTCCCTCCTCGTCCATCACATTCAGTTCAGCGTCAGTCGTGAGCGTACAATCAAGATGCCTCAGTCCTTAAGACTGTTCACTCTGAGCACAAAACTCTACTCCAATGTTGGGAGTCCTTCGCCGAACACCGCTTGTCCTCCAAGTGTTTTAGCAAATAGACGCCGGTATTTACTTCTGACGCATTGCTTTTTTGTAGAATTGTCGGTAATTTAGACCAGACCAATTCGACATTCACGATGCGACAATGCAACTCGGGACTGTTTAGCACCCACAGTTCCGGGCGACTTTGTTTGAGTTTCAGACATGGTGATTTTCGACTCTCCGTAGGTCCGGAACAGTTAGGAACATTGTAGAAATAGGTAGGGTCATCTTCTGGAATGCCAGGACGATTCGAATCCAGATGTTTTCGAAATTTAAAAGCACTGAGTATAGGAGTGCACACGGTCCGCCAATGTGGAAATACCCCATGCAGGAGTGGTACTGCGCGGCGGACATTCTTTTATTTGGACTCAGTTTACTCCGCCTCATGAAGTTGTAAACAATGCAGTTAAGATGGTCGAACGCAGATCTGGTCACGGCCCCCTGTGCACTCACCGCACACCAATTGAGCCGAACAAACAGGTTTGCCCACAGAGGTAGAACGGACCAATCTGCAACGAGAGAACAAATTCCTAGCTAGCCAATCATATTGGAGATATTAGCTACTTTCCGCTGACGATACTCGCCCGAATGACGACCAATTTTCTGCGATGCAGCCCAGCGAACAGTGAAAGGAAGAAGGCTTTCGCTGCGCAGTTATTTATCAAAAAACGCCAACTGAACAGCTATAGACTAGTGGACAGGAAAGCAAGACTCTCATATGCATCTTGTTTATAAAAACTGAATATCCGTCCTCTTCTTGAGCGCGTTTTCCTGAACTCTCCTGGATATTCATTGACTATCACTCAAATGTAAACGAATGCTACAAAGCAATTCCCACTTTCCAATAAACTCAAAGCGGAGTTACGAGAAAACCTATTACTTGTATGCCCCATCAGTAGTGTCCACGTTACACCAGTAAAGTAGGGAGTAGTCGAGCTAGCTTAGATCGATACTGCTGGATTGTGGTAAGTCATCCATCTGGATGACTTGTAAGGATCTGAAGGAAAGTGTGCTCGCACTTTGGTGTGATCGGAATTGAGTTGTATGCCCCAGAAGGAACGGCAGTCTTGAATTGTGGTTCTCTCGATCGGTGGCAGATAGCCGTCTGATCCAATTGGGGTCACGAGTGACTTGCACTTGGTGGCCACTAGGCTACTCAATGTGAACGTCTGTACAGGAATTTCGTGACGGCGAATTATTCCTGGACTCTGACTCACAAGTGTGAGCCGCGAGGCAGTGGCTAATAAATTTTTCCTGAGAGACCCTATCCGAAGACAATGACTTAAAAGTTTAACTAGCTCGGCTGCGTGGTGTTGGTCTAACTTTAGGACGCAGCGATTAAAGCGCAAATTCCTCACTCCTTATGCTACTGTACTCCACAACATTGGCATGCATGTTTGAGTTACGGTTTGTTCGTTGGCCTACGCGATCACTACCAATTCGGGTGATAGTAATGAGTTGTAATATAGCCTGTGTATGTCGTTATAACGGGAATACCTCAGCTCAGTTCTCGGTCTGAACCTCCTCAGAAAGACCACCAAAGGTGCACAACGTGTACTAAAAGCCCCAAATCAGGTCACAAGCACGTGTACAGTTCGTCGTATTTAAAGCGTATGCAGCGACAACATTCTGGAAATCGCGACTCCTTCTGGAACGGCATTCAACAGCTACTGAATCGTGCTTGGCTGTTGGGTCCCCACTTTCGGCCAATCAGAGCTCGCCTGGATGCTGGACCGGTAAACGAGGCGATTCTCTGGCCAATAAATAGTGTGCGGGTTAGATTTCTTGGCCATAGCGGCGCCTAACCGCGGGTGGGAAAGCGGTATCAGTGCGGGATTCCCCATAACACATGTCTACGTCCTGGCAGACAGAGCCGGTCAAGCATTATTTGTTGTTCAGATGGTCAATCACATTGGTTTGCCCGTTAGTTTGTTTTTTGGCTTGTGGATAATTGCATGGGCCTTGGGAGCTGCTCCAGTTCAATAGTCCGCGTTCGGGTTAGTTCTGGCCAGGGGTCTTCCATGTTATTCACATGATTCACTCTATCGGAGTATTCCATGGGAGATGCAAGTGTTTTGCACTCACTAATAAACAGACTGGGTTCATTTGAACACGCCCTTAGATTGAAGCCTGACCCAGAGGTTTTCTCGTTTATTTACCGTCTCCAAGTACATGAGCTTCTCAAGTTCAGTGTTTGTAAACCAAAGTTTCCTGTCTTGTTTCTGCCGATGGTTTTATTTTGTGTATGAAGTCTTCTTTCAACCTCTTCACAGTTGATTCAGCCTTTCTAAAAATTCATTTCTCTTCCTGTTTGATGTCCTGAACCCAAAAGTAGGTTTATCAGACACCAGAGCTCCCCTTCTGCAGGGTCTATTCTCCAGGTCGTTTGTTCTTTCCGTTCAAGTTCCCATCTGTTTATACTTGCACAATCGATTGATATCGATTGATTTTCCATTTTCGGAATATTTTTGTTTGATTAGGACTGCGTGCAGAAAAATCGTACACTCTTTCTTCTTCAGGATGACTAACACACGAAATTCCCTTTACGGAGACCTGGATCCTTCATGCAGAGCTTTTGGGATGTAAAACGTATTCAGCTGATTTTCGGGAATAGAGATCTTACATGTTGATTCGCAGACTGTTAGATAACTCATTCTAAGCAAAGTCAGGCAATCTGACACTTATTGTTGACGTTTTCCACCTATTTTAGTGTACCTATGTGCCGATTAATATGCAACTTTCTTATTGTTCCTCGTCATCAGTATGCTCCGTCCTAATCGGTGTAATTGTGTGACCTGGATGCACGCACAAGTACCAATGGTTGTTGCTTCTAGAACAAGTCTCCACGGAGAACACCTGTCCCTCAGGATGTTTCCAGTTCACCAGCTCACTAGAACTTGACCTCATGCAAAATGAAGACATGAAACTTCTGAAACCTCCACAACTGATAATTTTATGTGCTTTGCTTTTTATGAAAAACTGACTAAAAACATCAGGCGCTAGATTCAACTAGTCTCGTTCGATAAGACGGTCAACGACAGATCAACATTGGCCCTATATGTTGGTTAGCTGAGGGCTAACCAGCTCTTGTGATGAAATGGGTCCATGCTTATCCACTAACCGGAAAGTCGCGGGTTGGAAACTCTCTGAGTTTTGTGAGGTGCGTACTGCTGGTGATTTCCAGCAGGGATGAAACAACTATATACAGTGGTTTTCGGCTTTCCAGCCTAGAGGGGCTTAACTGACAGGATGAAGTCCATATAGAGTACTACCAGGTCTCTTCACATCACCATAAATCAAAAAGCAGCTCAGATGAAGGATAATTTCAATGAATTGTGAAACCTCCTTTTGAGTAGTTGTCACTCGAGGAGCCGGTCAATACGAGACCACGTGATGTGGTTTCTTTGTTATTGAAGGATGAGTGGGGTTATGTCTTTTCTTACTGTGAGCTAATTTCATTGCTGATCAGCCAATCATGGCAAAATGATCAAGTGTTCAACTGCTGGCCGGAAGATTCCAGGTTCGTAACCCTCTGAGTTTCGTGAGACACACGTTGCTGATAGTCCTTAACAAGGATGGAACAGGTATACAGTGCTTCTCGGTTTTTCACTACTGACAGGATGAAATCTGTATCGAATATTACCAAATTTACCAGCTATATCTGAGACAAAGTTCTGGCACACAATCCCACCAGGTGTATAGTATACTCCCTATGAACAAGAAAAAACCAAATTGATTTGCAAGTGAGTGTATTTGTCGAAATCAGTCCAACTTGGGTTCAAGTAGAACATAAGGTTGACAGAAACTCGGGGACTGCGCCTACCTGATGAGCCCCAAGAAGGGCGAAACCGATCGTGGACTGTCGAAGAATTTTCAGCAACCTTATGAGTAGTGCATTAGGGCATTTCCTGTTGATTTGAATGCTGATTGATTTGGCTATCTTTGGATTTGAATGATAACACCCCAATATCTCATGGTCAGATTGTTACTCATTTCGGGTTTAAACAGGTTCCTGGCCGGATGTAACCTGCGGTCATTAGAGGGTAAAAAGTCATTCTGAAAGCGGGTGACTTGTCGAAGCATGGACTTGTCAAAAGTGCACAAACTCAAATACTTTAATGACCGCTAAAATAGACGGATAGGCACAATGAAGTCAGTTGTTACACAGACAATGATCCTGGAAATACAAACCCAAGGGAAATTCTTTCCAGAGATGAGGAAACAAAGGAAAACGGTTGAGGAGGGTAGAACGCTAGGCATTAGGATGAACCAAGATTATTGGTGAGTGCTCTTAATGAACTTAATACGCGGTTTTGCGGGCGGAAGTCCATGAACAAGCGGATTTACCCGGTGGTATGTATACCGAAATATTACCTGTTCAAATGCGACTTTTTTAAAATGGAAAAGCGGTACTTACCTAAATGAGTTTGCTTCGACAGCAACCTAGAGGAGGAACACTATGCTCCAGTCACTGAACAGCTTTAAGTCAATATGTGGGGTATTTGATGGGTCTGATGGGTTCCATGAATAGTTCCGAACTTTCATGACGTCTTCATCTTATATATGATATACTGACAGCTATGCTTATACTACGAGCATTCAGTTATCAATGGGTTTGTTTTACCAATGCAGTCAAGTAGACTGTCTTCTGTGGCCATTCCAGAGTACTTGCCTCGTCCCACAGGGAGGGGGAGCATTGTTGACTCGTTTGTTGTTTGCGGCTGAGGAGGACAAACAGTGCACTGGCATATCACTAATGTTATATTGCGGCAAAAATTTCGACTCGACTACGGTCGAGCTGGTGATGCAAATGGGTGATCTTGAGGTCGTGGGTACGTGCTAGGACCAGTAGCGTTCAACAAGGCTGGCCAGAATAAGAGGAAATCTTAGACACGCTCAGCGGACCACCCCATATCCGTCTGCATACTATCGATGGGAAGTCGAGAATGGAGACACCAAATGCTAGGTATTGTGGCCTATTGTAGTCATCAGTAGCCTTGTATAGCTGCCAGAATCCTGAAGTGAATTCGTTCCAGATTCATCTGCTTCAACTCAATAGCCTTCAATACACCAGTAGTGGAAGTTGACGCCTAACTGGATGCTTGAACTACGTAGCAATTTTACCTTCGAAAGTAAAACTAGCCCATGAACTGCACGAGGACAAACAAAGTGTCAGAGATGAAATCAAAGCAGTGATTCAGGACTGATCGAAGTTTATAAACACAGCACGTGTTTCATGTGATGAACACATGTGATCAATTTTCTCGTGGTCACGTGACCGCTGCCAGGTAAGTTTGTTGATAACGGCCTACCTACAGTCCCACCGGGGTGGTTGACATTCGACAACAAGATGATCTATAGAGGGTGCTAGGCGGTTTGAAAACCACCGTCGGACGGTAAGCTGCCACTCGATTTCATAGTGGCCACGAATTAGTTACTTGTTTGATATCAGTAGCATAGCTCACGTTCAACAAAACCTGAACACAAGATCTTACTGAATTTTACAAAGCCGCTCTCTAGACAACTGATTGGAGCAGAAACATATGCACTTGCAGTTCAAAAACATAATTCGTCGACACCCCCTAAACAGCCAGTATTACACAAATGACGCAACATACTGGGAACAACAAATTCGACGTTGCCACATTTTGTCTGGTTTTACGTGCGCGCGACACGCGTTCTGAAAGCTGTGTCATCGAGGCCAAGAGGTGGTGCACCGAAGACTACACATACATGCAAGATTCTATGTTGGACGGCCTACATGTGGTTGCGATAGTTCACCTTCGAAAACAATTGGTAACCATGAAGGACGCCTGTAAACGTGTTTGCAAAATCTGCATGTGAGGATAGCACAACAAAGTCACGTGTTCCGAGCTGTCTGAAACGACAACGGAACTGTAGTTGTAATACATAAGCACTGTTGTAGCAAAACGTCTTCCATTCGGGATATAATGTAATCGACTTCAGCTTGCAGACGGAGCTCCTAAAAGGTGGAAAACGAAGTATCATAGCACATTTTTTCGGTGATAACGTTGTCATACAAAAAAATCAGTCCCTTCCTAACTGACAGTGGGTTTGACTCGTTCATGGGCACTTCCCTTTCGTTGGTTTATAGAAACCATTTGTTATCTCGATTTGCAATTTGTGTTCAGTGGAAAACTTAGAACGAAGCTGATTGTGTTCCATACTGGTCCCCAACTCTTCCATTGTGTTTCACTTGACATCCTGAGTACCAGTTCCACTCAAGTATCGGAAAGGTGCACTTCTAGCGAAGGTACATTCAGGAGATGAGGACTCTTTCGAAGTCCTAGACGTGTACTTGATCATGGAATCCGATGGTTCCATTAAGCACTCAGTTTATACGGCAAATCAACTTGGATGGAGCCAACATGCACAGCCTCGTTCCAATAAAACATAAACGGAACACATTTTGACGACTTACTGGGAAGGAGAGAAAATTTTTCGCTGAAATCGAACGTACAGCCGACCTAAAGGTTACTAGCAAGCCTAATTCTTGAAAACGATCATCCAGGCAAGTTCACTTCAAAGCATATGGCCACTACAAGTACGAACCAGCCGGGCTGGGACCCAGTCTTCCTTTCAAAGGGGACCTAGCCATAAACCATCTGACTCAATGTTTACATCACACAATCGAACAAACCTCTACTGCCATTTTGATTAGACTGTGGTTTACAGCCAGTCAGCCTATGTCCCTACAACTCAAAGACAAGTTGCTGGTACAGGGTGGAAGCATGACAGTGTACTCGTTCAAACGCCTTCGTACAGTAGATGCAATAGTCTTTTAAGAAAATGGAAGCGTATAAGTTGTTTTGGCGGTGACCTATCGCGAATTCACCTCACAGAACCATACTGATTGCATCAAACAAGAGTCCGGTGCTTCACTGGAATAGTTACTTCAGGACAGGATAAAGAACCTTCAAAGAAGAACGATGTGAACACGTATGTTTCAGACCCCACAACCACCTACAAGTAATCAAACGCTACATAACTGGGAAGTTCTGACAAGTCCTGACAACCAGGACAGTTATTGGATGGTAATCTGATGCGTCGGGCGGATCAGTCGAACCACATTTATCGTTTCAGAGGTGATAATTCGGGCGCGCACATTGCTTGCACTAGGGGTGTCGCACGTCCGACGTCCGGAGTTCAAACCCTAGCATGGTCAGTGATATGGACTGCTGATAAGCCCTAATAAGGGTGAAACTTATGTCTACTGTTTACCCCCTTTGATGTGGGCTCACCAGAATAACGGGAGAAGGACTGTTCAAACGAGAGTTATGTGACCGTAAGTTCTACAAATCACGCACCTTCCTGACCTTCAACTCATCGCAATATGCGTATGTGTGCTACTGGAAGGAATGAGCCTATTGTGGAGTACTTGACTAGGCCTATTTGCTCTGCGATTTATGCCTAATAGGACTTCTTTCTGGGATGATCACTCAGTAGACTGTCTAGTTGTGAACCTATTGGTGAACTGAAAGCAAACGCCAGACGTTTTGACCAAATGAAATGGTCTTTGTCAGTGAACAAATAACATAATTTAAGCCTAACACACTCATAAGCGGACCACCATAAACGAGTGATTTGGTTGAGTTACCTGTCAACACCAGAGGAAAAGAGAGTACCCATGGAAATAACGGAGTTCTACCATTTGTTCTTTGGGGAATGCCACATTAGAGCTTGGATGAAACACAGGACAGTTTCATTCAGTCTACTTACTGTTCAATATGGATTACTAAACCACAGACTGCATCCACTCTCTTCAACCCCCATCGAATTCAGGGAAATACACTCACTTGCGAACACATTTGGTTTTGCGGGAGGCTCACTTGGAACCCAGATGAATCTCCCGTTTGTAAGGTTTTCAAGCCTTTCGAATTCAGTTAGGAGACAATCCATCGGGGCTTGGTAACAACCGGATTGAACCAAACAGTTATTATCCAGAGACTCGTTTATTGGAACGCAGTGGTTCTCAACATTTTTCGTATCCCGACTATACCTTTTTCAGTCGTCTTCCCTGGAGCCCTGCTAACATGTATCCCAGTTATTTGACAGTCTGACGGTTCCCATCCGTTTGATACTAAACAAGATTTTTGTGTTCTCTTCTTCCCGCCAGTGTCTTCGGCATGTGCAGCACTTGTCTTTAAGGACCCGGTCTTTGTTTCGCACTGAGTGCCTTTGTAAGTCCGTGTGGAAAACATGAGAATACTATAATCGTATGGCAAATTTCCTACAGCCTCTGAATTACCCGCATGATATGGTGGTCGGACAAAGGACTTACAGATTCATGGATAGTCATGCCATGTATTGTTCATCCTTGTCATTGATCAGCTGTTTTGGCCATTGGCTGACAATGAATAGCTATGCGAAATGAGTCAGCTCATTGGTACATCTTGTCCCTTTAATGCTTTTTTCACCGGAATTACTTTTATGCAAATAGGACGTTTCTTAAAGCTAGACAGGCGCGGAGTTGGGAAGATGGCAGGCATCAGAAATACCAGAACTACAGACCGTTACCATGGAGTCACAATTTTGTCAGCTCATAAACGAATTACGAGTTATGAAGACGGAGTTCCAGTAGTATACTTTGAGGCAGTCTCGCCTGCGGAACGGTTACGCTTGAAATGCAAACGCTTAGCAGACCGATAGCTAATCCTCACGGAATACCTACATGCGAGTAAATTCATTCAGATTTTTTGTGTCTTTCTAGACCTTAATTGAAGCAACCACAAGCATAGGGGCATTTAAGAGGGGCAAGAGTAGTCGATTACATGGTGCCCAAAGGACCCCCAAATTTCAGGACACTATCCACTGCCTGGACCAAGGACTAGCCCGACTACCTTGTTTGAACGTGTTTGTCCCCTCAACGGTATCCAAACAGCCTTTAAACGGACTCCGTAACAATATGCTCTTTATTGACATCCCGGTTTCGTTGTTCTCATCAACTGACCTTGTATCGATCGATTGAAAGAACTCTATCCACAGACACACTCAATCTTCGATATGTTTTTCAAAAAGACTGAGAGTACGTCTTGACCGTAGCCAGCTCTAACCCCGGTATTCAAAACATCCCTCAATATCAGTGACCACGTGACGCACAACATCCTGGTGACAGGCCTAAGTGAAATGAAAGTAGTAAAAACCTGGCAAAACATCCCCATCTTCGAATCGATAATTTCACGGTTTCGTTTAAATCAAGATGTGGAAACCAAATGTACATCTATCGGACAGGTATATGTTGTGTTGACCTAGAATGGGCTGGCCCAATTTACAAATCGGAACGTCCGACCTATCCGAACAAAAGAAGCATTTCAGTTTGATGGAATGCGCGTTGTTTTTCAGTTGTTGATGGAAATCTCAGGCTTCCATCTCTATCACTTATGTGAGTAGTCAACTGTCTCCAGCTCAGTAGGAATGGCCAGGAGTTCTCCTGTTTCCGGGTTCAGCCATTTAGGTCAGGATGGTCGACGCTTGAACTGGAGGTGAAATTCGACAGAAAATTTGACTCAGACACGCCAAATACCCGGCAATTTGAACAGAGTTGGCTTGGAGTCAGGATGGTCGATGCTTGAACTGGAGGTGAAATTAGACAGAAAATTTGACTCAGACACGCCAAATACCCGGCAATTTGAACAGAGTTGGGTCAGGATGGTCGACGCTTGAACTGGAGGTGAAATTCGACAGAAAATTTGACTCAGATATGCCAAATACCCGGCAATTTGAACAGAGTTGGCTTGGCAAAGTCACAGCTGTGCTTCAACGTACACAATTGGATACTGCTTCCCGCGATAAGCACACATCTCTGCGCATTTTCAACAAATTCCGCATTCTATATAACCCTTTTACAAAACAGGTCAACTGTTTCTATTTGAATCTATTGATTATTTTATATCTCCATTCGCCAATAGAATTAGGACATCCGGTTGACCGGATGTGTGACTAATTTCGTCCTTGTCCATTCGTGTTTTATCGCATGATAGCTAGCTACTATTCTGATTGCTGAAGTAAATTGCCGACTTTACGGAGTCTCTCCATGGGTGCAAATAGCGGGCAATCACACACACACACACACACAGTGTCTGACGGAATTCGCCTGCTATCGGAACATGCTTCATGTGTTCAGTGGACCATGAATAGGTAATCATCGTGTCCCTCAGTGCGCTGAGCAAAGTGCCCCCCCACCAAACAATCACTGCTCAAAGTAAATATAATGTGAATTTTTTTCATAGGGATAATGCTTCTGGACCGTTTTTCGCTACTTGTGAATAACACCGAATAGTAACACAGAGTGACCGTGATGAGTGAGAAATTGCTGTAGAGTCGGAGCTTTGAGACTGATAAGAATGAAACAGACATAGGCAAAGTCTTTTGTTCAACCCATCACGTTTAATCAATCCGTTTCAGTCGACCGGAATTGGGACCACCTGGCTGATCAGTGGGGTAAGCTGAACTCGGGAATTCGGGTGTATAGTCTAAACATTCAGTTAGACCTAGTGCAATCTGACCTTGAGAAAATGAATACACTGAAGGATCGGAGAAAATAACGCCAAATGCCATAAATAAATGTACGAAGATAACGGTGGAAAGTCGTTCTAAATCAACAGGGCTCCGGTGTCAAAAAATCCAAAAAGGCATGGCCTTTGAATTCTTTCGCATTTCCACTCTAAACTGATAGAACGTTAAAACGTGGTAGTTAGCATACACGGGTGTCGTTTCCTTCCTAACCAAGTAACCTAGGAGCAAGCAGTCCCATGTAATGTTGGTCGCCTCTGTTACAACTCAACTCAAGAAAGTTAGAATTTCCTATTGTGCTGTACACCGGTGGTTAATTTTGATCACTGTTCACCTAATTCATTTGGTTGGATTTGTGCCGATAGAGTGGACAACGAAGGAGTTCCATTAGTGATGCATGGTTTTCATCCTCCGAACTACTTACATGAGCACAGTTGAGCACACACACAAACATAGGGTTGTTATAAACAGTTGATTGACTGAAAAATGTGGGCATCCAGGCTGGTCGCTATCACTAGAAATATCACATTGACCGGGTTTTGTGGGCTCGGATTCTGTGTTGTCAGCCCGAAGAAGCGCAGCTGAGCCTCCCTCCTTCTCTCACGTAATTTCCGTGTTATCATTCGGCATGGAATTCTATCTCCCTCCTTTTCTCACGTAACTTCCGTGTTATCATTCGGCATGGAATTCTACGAGGGAGTTAGAAGATGTCTTTTTGCAGTCAAGAAAGAGGCCTGCAAACAGAATGAACCGATTCCAGGGTACACTCAGCTGATCTCATAGGATGAATTCGTCAGGAAGGACATATTGTTCCAAATGAATCGATTGTCTTAGACCACTAAGCGGATACTGCGTCGTGAAACTGAAATTTCCGCGATCTAATCTCCCATTCATCATTAATTTTGCATTGAATTTCCCCGAAGATTGGGGAAGGTTCTAGATAAAAAAAATTTGAGCGTTCGTGAGGTCACCAGATTGCCTAGAGTTGCTTAAAGTTGTGGTCACTCATTTAGTTTTCTTGCAATGATCATTACGCGGTCCGGAAATAAAGCATGTATGCTGTGTCACATCGTCTAGGGTCCTGTCAATTTGCGCGGCGTGTGCATAGCGTTTTGTGTTTGAGTAAGCATAGTTAACAGAATCTGAACTGATGCTCATACAAATTGCGGTTTACTTGTTATGAAAGACGGAAAGCAATGTGTCGTGCATTCGGCGCAGAGTGGGACTCGTCAGCTGTATGCAGCATGATCGGTCATGTGCCTTTTTTGGCCGTTTGTAGCAGTTCTGTGTCTCCCCTAAATACACTTGCATGCGTGCCAACCGTCCAATGGAAGTGATTTCTTGACTTCATCCACGGGATGAGACCTGAGAGACAATCTGGCCATTTGGGCGCGGTCAGTTCTTGACAGAGTAAGAACTAACCACATCTTGTCTTTATAATTGACCTTTCAACTACAGTTCTTGTGGGTTTCCTACAGATATCCACTAGGTTAGCATCTGTCGAACTTCAGACGGACACACAGCACTAATCAAGTTGGTCAGTCATAAGGAATCTCACGGATTGGTTCTCTGACTGTCTTGAAGACCGATCAACCTGGTAACTTACTCACTTGACCCGGACGAAACTTTTGTGTCAAACAACGCTACTAACTCCACCGATTGCCTACCAAGCCTCTCTGAGAAGCTGATAGCATTTTCTTCAAGGCGAAATACACACACAGCTAAAGCTTGATAGAAAATAACGGGAGCTGGAGAAGAACACGGGAATAGTTAAGTTGGACGGAGGAAGCCCAGCAAACGGGATGACTGCTTTACAACCAATCAGGAGTGAGTAGGTGATCTGTGATTCTTACAGCTTCATGGCTGTTTAGACAGGGTGGAATTCGGCAATATCGTATGGCTGAAGACTGACTGCAGTCAACTCCGACAATTGGCAAAACCAAATTCCCCCATAACTATCTCATGAGAATTTGAGGACTACAGTTAAATTGTATTGTTTACTGAATCGATCAGCACTCAGTTAAATCATCTGTGTGCAAGACAGTAACTCGCCTGCTTGTGTTCAGCTTACCTGATCAAGGTGTACAGTTGGCAGATAACAAGTTTTCCTTCTTTATCAGGTGAGAAGCAAGAACATCACGTGTGATTTCTACTTGGCACAGCGAGTACTGAACACATCTTTACATTGATTCAAGTGCTTGAGCAAATGCGCATTTCCTCGACCCTAAATGAGCCTTCTATTCTGTGAATAGATTGAGTATCCTAAACGTTTTTGACTAGAAAGAGATTTCTTCAAATTTCGTAAACATTATTCCTATACCTCCCGACGGGTTACGATGTTACAGTGAACTGTCCAGAAGCTTCATGGCGATTGGTGGAATTCCTCAAGGTTGTTCATTCTCCCCCCATTTTGTTCAGTTTTGTTGTCGACATATCAAGTATTGCATGCTAACACAGAAACCATGAATCTAGGTATCGAAATCACGTCTAGATATGGATGAATTGGCCAAGACTTTACTAACGTTATCGATTATTTGTCCGCGCAAACCGCTTTACATCGGAGACGATTCCGCTTCGATGTACATGCATAGTCTCAGTTCAAGATTTCCCATCCCCTTGTGATTCTCTGAAACTTTAGAATGAGCAACTTGAGTTCGTTGATGGATTCGAATAGCTTGACAGCTGCATAAGCCGTGGTTGTACCAGAACAGATGACATCGATGCGCGGATGATCAAAGCAAGGGGGCGCTCGCCAGTTTGCGTCATTCATGGCATCAGAACCGAGTTTCTTTGGGGCTAACGAACAACGTATGCAAGGCAACCGTAGAAGGGAGACGTGACCCCTTTGATCGGGGGTCCTTTGGCGTCTTTTGATCACTTTTGATCACCAGAGTCTCCCTAGCGTAGCAAGAGGTAGCTAGCCACAGAGAGTACCTAACGAGGTGGTGTCTATTTGTGCACTTGGTAGCGAATCCGAACCCTTGAAACTTACTAGGTTGAGGTGGCTAAGGCAAGCACCATCTCCCGAAGAAGGTGCTGTGTTCTCTTCCAATCGGTGGTTGGGTAAACGTACGTGGGGGACAGGCCGTGACCTGACAGCGTGAAACGAAAGCGGCTACACTCAAACCTAGTACTGTCAGATCTTCTTGCCTTCCTGCCTGTGGCTCATGTGATCCGGCTTGTAGGTGGTTGGAACCTATGAAAGACATGACAGGAAATCGATCACAGTGGCGTGCACATTGTCATTTTCCACCAGGACTGCGTAGCTAAAGTTCGTTGTGTTTTGGGCTCACATCGGGTGAAGTTCACAAAAGGCTTGGGTCAGTCCTGCAAATGGCGCCTCAGTTTGACATGATGGCTAGCCGTGTTCATTTTAACGCTGTCCAAATAGGGGGAATAGGATTCCTTTTCACTGTGTCCCTTCTCTTTACCTTTCTTTGGACTCTTGATAAGGTCTGGCAGTCAAGCGCCAATACATATCGTCGCTGTCAGTGATGACGATGTTGACTTGGAGCTTTCTTCTACAGCGTATCGACTCGCTTTCCCCGTGTTTTTTTATACATTATTTCGCCTAGACCTACAGTCGTGACCTTCTGTCAACCTGAAAACGTCTCGAGGATTCGGGTGGAACAACAGCTGAGTAATTGCCGCGGGGTAATTTCTGTCTGATCAAAACATCAGACTGTCTCTGCTCCCAGTGCTGAACGGGAGGTTAGTCGATCCTCCAATTGATGGTCACGTGACCACAGAACACGTCACTTTGGTGAAGCGAAATTCTGTTGGCAGACCCTGGCGTTGTCCAACTTTTGTTTACTGGCTGGTTTGTCTGACAAGGTTTAAAAATCACATGGCTGAACGATGGAAGGTGTCCAAATCAATTCTATCACGTGATTTATGGGATATCGTTCCAATGAATAACAGAGAACAATAGACAAAACCTTTTTTACGAGTAAGCTATGGGCGTGGCCTTCCAGTTGGTCAACTTATCTGAATAAAAACTCCCCCAAATCTGTTTTTCTAACCTTTGAGAGAGTCCTGTAAGACATCGTGTTTCACACCGGAAAAACGATTTTCGCTGCACTGATGAGTAGTATATTCTCCCAGTTATCTCATCAAAGGATAAACAGCCCACTAACATCATTGTGTAAGTCCATTGTGTTTAACAAAACTCGAGGAAATTTCTATCTTACAGACACTGATCGTTGATGGCTGCTGGGAGTCAAGCGGAGGATTGTGCACCAGTCACCGGAATACAAAAAAAACGCAAAAAGTAGTAAGTCCACTGGAGGTTGATCAAGCTCTGCAATCTTCGAATGCTCTGAGGAAGATCTAAACCAAAGCGGGAAAAGTGACGAACCATCACAGCAGTTGGTAGGCCGACGAAATTTACCGGTGGCACAAAAATAAACCGTAGTATGAAGGACCCGAACCCGGTCAAAATGTTTCCAAACTCTTCTCACCCACCGACTGTAACATTTAAGCATCCGAACCAACCGACACAAACTTTTAACTGACGGTCACCACTCTTCTAGTGTGCTAATCGGAAGAGAGTTCTTGATGGTTGAATCTCCGTTACCTTGATAACCCAGTCACCTGACCTGACCTGTCCAGCTATAAACCCATCTATCGTTTGCCAAACTCTTCTGAAACGAATTATCGGCTGTCTTTTGTTCCCTTGCAAAACGATGAGCTTATGAACCAAATCATTAAAGAAAGATTTCAATTGGTTTTGGATAGAGTCATCCTCCCCATAAAGACCACACTTCAGGAGAGTTGAATGTAGTCTTCACCTTGAGGAAAACCATATATGAAGAGAACAGGTTTTCGTACTAACCTTAACTTGGTCTGCTTTAAAAGTCGTTGGTCAGGGACGATTGTTTAAAACAACTTTTCACAGTTAAATGACCATCGTATCGTTTTGATGCACTTCTTAGGTGACTGCTTTTGTCCTTCCAAGCAAGATTACAAATCGATTACACCTCTTTTCAAAAAGCATTATTCACGAGATTCACTCTGCGGAAAAAGCAGATGATCAGTAGTACTCCAAATAGACTACTTTCATCAGTAGTATCTCGTGAAACAGAGATAACTCTTGTAGATCTATGAACTGCCCGACCAGTTCATTTGCGTTCTGATGAAATCTTCCATCGTCATGGTGTTCGACAGAGGTACAATCCGGTCCAGACTGTGTGTTCTTCCCCATCTTTCCTAACTTCCCCTATTCTGCTTTTTTCCAGTGAGTCAAATGCCTGCTTGTTGTTGCAAACTTTCAGTTTGAAGGTTGCAATTATCAACACAGCGAACAGTTCATGATGATAGCTTGGACAGATAAATCTGGAAGACGTAGATGTGAAGTCATACATTCAAACCTTGTGTCCTCCAGACCATACTGGGGTAAAATCCTGCTTGCAGTGGAGAGAGACCAGTTCGATCGCCACGCTACAGAAAACCAGTTGTGTCTAGATGTGACACAGTACTCACAAGGTTTCTGAAAATGAGTAGTATGTTAGGTCTAGACAATCACATCTTGAGATACCTCGAATACCATACCAACTGGAACGTGAGATGGCCTGGTGCAACTCATCCAGTTGATGCAGACCATCATAAGCGGGAGATTTAGCTTGATTCAGTTGAGTCTCCTGTCACAAGCAAATTCTTGTGCAAATGAGGGTGAGCGTTGAAAACCAGTTGAGCCTTTACACCACCACAGATAATGAGAGACAATTGATCTCGTCTTGAAGGAAACAGGTGGTGTCAAATGGTGACGACAACTGACAAAATTTCCTCGTATTTACAAATCAATGCTCACGACAGATGTAAACTTCACAGGGATCATTTATTGCTCAAGTCGTGGGCAGTTGACGTCATTGGGGACGCAACTACGTCAACTGTCTCTGTCGTCCTTCGGTGACTGCTCTGGTTAACAGCCACATAGATCTCCAGCTGTGAACTGTCATTGCTCGGTACCACACAGCACACAGCACTGCGTGTCTCCAAATTGGTGTAGCAGTGACTGCCGCTACAGAACTTCCAGTGCCGTTGCCCTAGCAGATTGTGTGACAATGGTGCTGCAAACAGGTGTTTGAGTCTCACAGAAGAGACAATAGACGGTCCGATCGTCATGACTAGTTCCAACATCTACAGACAGACCACTGTGCGCGCGCGCAAACAGATGTATAAGCCATATCTCAGCAACTCCCAAACAAAAGAAGGGAATACCACATCGTCACCTTACTTTGGTGTCACACACAGACGACTGTTAGCTCGGTGCAGCAAGATTATCGGAGTTTTATCTTGGAGAGACAGCTCTAAGGGAGTCCGTGCTCTGGAGTGGAGAGACCAAGGAAAGTGCTTGTTTTGCACAAGATAGCTTCCCCGTTGGAGGATTGAACTGACTGGGACGTGTTACTTCTTGTTCTAATTCTGCTACCAGAGAAGGGTCAACCACAAGAAGGTTACCAGAAGCTCCGCGGACCCGGTTCTTCGTCAACCTACGCATCAACTCCTTGTTGAGGTGTAGGAGGCCGACGTATTTGGGCAAAATTTATCGACAGAACATAACCGGAATAGGACAGTGATGCGCAGTAACAGAATGAGTGTCCGCTGGAATTAAATGCTTGTTTTGAATCTCGGCTTCCGGTTGCTGGGTGACCATAAGATTGTTAAAACAGACAGAAAAGCACAAATGAACCGGTAATCTCCCTGTGAAGCAACTGCAGACAAGTAGTGTCAATGAATTTAAGTCAATCACACCAAATTAACAGGGGAAGCCTTCGGTCTACGTTGAATACACAAAAAATGGAGAGAGTTGTGAGGCCACGTACCAATGAATGTGCACAAGGCATATTTCACCCACTGACCGAGGACTCGGGAGCTGTTTGCTCCGAATGACAAACCCTGTGCAGTGAAAGTAAACATATTTCACATCTAGGTGGTTTGTAACCTGATACTCAATCGTTAATGCCCTCCATACATTTCCTGGTTATGTCCGCGTGATAGCTGGAAACCAGTAATTTCACCGCGCACATACATGCCAATAGGACCGATTGGGGGGACTCCCTTGGGATTTGGAATGTGGGGATTATGTTGAAACTACGCTGTTGATGCAAGGAGAAAACAAAGACCACAAACCTTCGCACCTCATACCATGTCCCCTTACTCCAAATTTCCGTTGGTTTCTTTCAGCAGTAGGAGACAATCGAGTGGACCTTCAGCTTTCTGAGCAACATAGTCCAGCCACAATCAGTGTCTCACAATTCCACGAGTTGATTTATGTGCACAGAGTGAGCATTTTGGAATTTCAATGGAGATTTCTTGTCAAGGTGCTTCGAGAAACTAGATATAAGTTGACGTAACCCAGAAACTCAAGACTGAGTAATTCCACGAAAAGATACAAAGTTAAGTGGGGTAATTACAGCTGATCATTGTCGGGTTATAGAACTGGATGTGGGTGTTAGTTCGAACACTTAACCATATGGCCACGAGCGGCTGATCAGTAGTAGTGTGATAATCTGGCGCTTAGAGAGTATATCACCCCGCTCATCCTTCAGTCACGGGACCCACATTACGTGGTCACGCTTGATGACTGACTCTTCGAGCAACCACCTATCAGATACAGTTTCGTGTGATGCGCACAGTAATGATGATTACCAATAAGGATGAGACAGGTGTACATTGTCTCTCGATTTTTAAGCACAGATTTGCTTTACTTACAGGATGAAATTTCCATCGAACTTTTTGAGCCATTTCACACTATGAAGTTTGGAATTTCACTTGAGTGAAATCGAAACATGTTCTGTATAGACGTAATCCACTACTCATAAGGTTGCTGAAATTGCTTCGACAACCCACCACCGGTTTCGCTCTTCTTGGAGCTCATCATCGTCATCAGCAGGTGGGTGCAGTCCCCCAGTGTCCGTTAACCTTATGTTCTACTTGAACCCAAATTGCACGAACTTAGCGAAGTACACCCATTTGCAGACAAATTTGGTTTTGCGAGAAACTCACCTTGAACCCAGCTGAATCTCTCGTTTATGGTGTTTTCAAACAGTACATTCAGTGACCTGGAAACATCACAAACGAGAGATGCAGCTGGGTTCCAGGTGAGTCTCTCACAAAACCAAATTTGTCTGCAAATGAGTGTATTTCACTAATTTCGTGCAGTTTGGTTTCAAGTAGAACATAAGGTTGACGGGAACTCGGGGACTGCGCCTACCTGATGAGCTCCAAGAAGGACGAAACCGGTCGTGGGCCGTCGAAGAATTTTCAGCAACCTTATGAGTAGTGCATTACGAATACACAGGTATCGCGATATCTCAAATGTCGTCGCAACTGAAACATAAGGCCTCCTGGTGCAGCAAATTCAGTTGCCTTGAAACACCACAAACCAGAGATTCAGCTGGGTTCCAGGTGAGCCTCTCAAAAGACCAAATTTGTTTACAAATGAGTATATTTCGCTAATGTTTTGTGTGGTTTCCTCCATCTCTCTCTAGCGATACCTTCCTATGTAAACCGCAGATGTTTTCTTGCGAAGAGTTTGGTTGGAGTGACCAAAACTTGCATTCACTTCACCCTTCCACGATGATCCATCTTTTGCCCTGTCGCAGTGATTCTCGCGTTAGTCCACACAAAATTAGTGAATTTTGGATTCGAGTTATGTCCTTTTTTTCCTGGATCCCATTAGCACTGCATATCCTTGTGGGGATTTGGGTTTCGAAAATCGGATCTGCGTAACAGGCTTGTGCTTACCACCCCATCGCTGCATGCTCTGCGCACCCTAGCAGACGAATGCCTGTAGTTGGTTTCCCGAACGCTTGGAAAATCGTCCCGCCAAGTGTCCTGGATGTATTGATCGCCTGGACGACCGCTCGAGAGTTCCCAGTCAGGTGGTTCCACAGATGCTTGAAACCGACTGAGCGATTGTGTATTCATTGTAGAAAGGAATCGGATTCATTGGACTGCGGTCAACTGATGACTTTGCCCTGCACAAGAAAGGATGTGAGGTTTGCTGCGCTACAGTCACATGCTGTTAATGAACGATTGGTCTGAAGCCACACTACTTTACGTCTAACATCATCGCTGTCCACGTCAACATAGTTTGTAGCGTCTGTAATCCGTTGTCACATATTTACCATTTTTTCCTGAACTTAAACTGCACTTTGTAACTGTCCTACATATTTTATCATGACGTTTGTTTTAATGTTACTACTACACAATTTTTCGGCGCGACTTGCTGACTTCTTGCTGAATGAGCGTATTTATGCTCCGTTGGACTGTTTGCCGACTGCTGAACCAGTGAAACTGAATCTCTGTGTTTGCGTCAACTTTCCAACGTCACAATGAATCCTCGTGACATTTTTCAGCCGCGAAATAACTTTCCTATCGTAAAATATATCACTCACACGTGAATCATTCAGTGAGAGATTGCTACAAGTGAATATTTCTTTCGCAGCCGGTTACTGCATTTGGATCGGTGTAGTGGACTATCGGATCGACGCATTCGTGAGCCCTCATTTGACTACTCATTCTTTTCTTATTGTGATTTTGTATTGGTTACTTTGCTTGTTAATTTTGTTCGAACACGCTGATAAGGTCCTAGTCCGCTATAAGTTGTTCCAATTATGGTAAAATTTGCGCACATCACAACCGAGAACGTGAGTAGGTCTGTACCACCTGCACGGACCTTCAACCGTTGTCACCAGGGCTTGCTTCTCAGAAAGCGTTGCAAGTCTGATGGGAAAGTGCTTCCGACCAGGTGACCTTTCTAGTTTCTAAGTTCATTTGTATAGACGTAATGCAATACTCATAGAGTTGCTGAAAACTGTCCACTTAGGAACATCATACATGAGAGATTCAGCTGCTTTTCAGGTAAGTCTCCCGTTAAAATCAAATGCAAATGAGTACACTTAATTAATTCTGTTACTTCATTACTTTACGGCTGGGTAGACCGTTCGACTGTTTCACTGGTGAGATATTTTCAACCTCCTTGGTCGGACTTATGGATCAATGAAACCCTTAGCAACTGCTCAGGATTTCTCAACACGGGCAGTAAGTGTTCTCACTTTACGTAATAATCGAAGCAAGAACATCCGTGAAATACACCCGTTTGCACACCAATTTGGTATTCACAGGGGACTCAACTGAATTTCTCGTTTAGGACGTTCTTCAACTGAATGTGCTGCACAAAGGCCACTGCCTTATTTTTCACTTGGTACGCTATTCGAGAGATCCTAGTATATTTTCATAAAGAAAACTATTCGACAGACCACGACCGGTTCCTCCCTTCTTGGCGCTCATCGGGTAGCCTCAGTCCGCGATTTTCCGTCATCAAAATGAACTGATTTCGACAAATACACTCATTTGCATATCAAGTTGGTCTTCACGGGAGAACCAACCAAATCTCTCAGTTATGAAATTCCTCAACTGAGTGTGTTTCACAAAGGCCACTGCCTCATGTTTCAGTTGGTACGATATTCGAGATGTCATAGTATAGTTTCCTCGAAGGAACACTACTCATAAGATTGTTGCTAACTGTTCAACAGCCCACGGCTCATGAGCACATTCGTTAATCAAAGGTTCAGTTGGGATCCAGTTAAGTCTTTCTTTAAAACCAAAGTTGTGCGCAAATGAGTTTAGTTCCCGAATTTCGTGCACCTTCAGTTCAAGCAGAAGGTAAGTTCGACGCGAACTCCGGGACTACATATACCTGAGGAGACCAAAATAGTCGTAGGCTGCTGAGGCGTTTTCAAAAACCTCCTTGACAAACTGGGACTGGCACGAACAGGCACCAAACTGTTCACGATATTTGAGGGAGATGAAATGAAATAATCCACAGAAAAGTCATCAATTATCAACTAACAGAAGTGAACTGTCTAGATCCTGTCCGAAATAATGGACTTGTGTTAATCTGTGCCAGCTTTCTCCACATATGATGGTCACGTGAGCATGCAGTCGTCTACGCAGTTAAGTACGTGCGTATAAGTACTCACGTTTAGCTGGTTACCATGAGGAGTGCAGGACACATGGGCAGGGTTACCACAAACTACGCTGAGTAATCAGGAATACGACGACCCAGCAGCTGAGTCAGACAGCAGCACCAAATAGCTGTGCCAGACAACGAGGGCTGGCAGATCGACTCGCTAGCGAATGACACATGAGTTGTTCTCCAAACTGGCCAATCGGTAAAGATAGTTGTTTGAAATCATTTTACGGGGCAGGCTGTGTCAAAAATTACAGACCGGTGAAAACTCTGGCCTGAAAATTTGGTTTAATCCAGCTCACCGGATTTACGGAATGCCAGAGGTGTAAAACAAATCAAACTATACAAACATACAACCTAATACTGTGTTTCCAAAAAATTTACATATCTAATAACCATGATGTGGCCACCACTGTGGTTTGCGAATAATCCGGTCCGCAACCAGCGCACGTGCTGTACCAAATATCGTGACCTTTTCAGATATTTTCAACATGCTCACCAGTTATGGAACTGTAGGAACTGTTTTGAGGCTACCCGGTAATTTCGCTGCAAAGGTGAAGAAATTTGCTACGACGATTTGAATTCCATTTGTGGATCGATTTTGCTAAAATGCCCTTCCACATTTCATGGCCAAAGAACGATGTGTTCTTTCCTACACCCAAGTGTGTTTGTATCAAGGGAACTTGTACGCACTTTGCTCGTTTCTCGACTCGTAAAAATCCAACTGAATAGTACATATTGACCCAAGAATCCGCCACCTACCCAACCTATTTGAATAAACTGGGTTTTTCCTTGAACCTTTGAAGTCTGTTCTGCTGTGTGTTGCGTTTAGTGTTCTAACGAGTGGCGTAATCTAACCGTAGGAACTGGAAGGCAGCAACACGAAAACGGCTCCCACGATGGCTGGGAGTAAGCCATGCTGCTGATGCACGTTGATGGTGTCCTGCCGGTGTCTGCTACGTCATACTCACTCGCTTTCAGAGACAGCCGGCTGACCTCAACAGGGTTTCAGGATTTCGATACGGCAAACGCCTCGAAAACAGTAAGCGGTTGGCTGCAACATAAACAAGCCTGGCAAGGATAGTTTGAAAAACTGTGTAGGAAAGTTGAAACCGTTTGTGTTGCAGACCGAGAATCGTTCCCGTATGAGTCGGAGCTGTCGGTAACGTGTAAACAAAAGCACCCTTTGAAGGCGGATTGAGCACTCGAGACATTCATTGCCGGCGCACGGGTGATGGCGAGATGTAATGCACCAAAGAATCCAAAGTGCACTGATGCACATAGACTAATTTCGGAAGTTTTTTTGGACTGCCCCATTTGAAACCAACTCCAGTTGGTATTCTGGACCGACGGTCGTGGACACAAACAGTTTGGCCGTATTTCTCCTTAAAAAATTTGTGTGCTGTATTTGTGCAAGAACATCTTGTTCCTCGTCGTGCGATACTCTTGACAGATTGATGGATACTACGAACGAGCTGCCAACGTTTTTACGCCCACTGTCCCAACGGGATGATGCACCATCACACTATGTGCTCATTCTGTGGCAAAAGTTGATTCTAGTCTCCAGAAACCCCCAATCGATTGGGCGGTTTCATTCAACTGACCAGGAAGGCTTTTCGGTTTGAAAAAACTGAGTGTCTTTTATGGGTTCGTCTTACGTGTGGATTTATTGTCCAGACGCTCAACAACCTCCGACACTCACCGACGGGTTTGTGGACATGGTTTCAACATTCTGACGAATATAAAGGACTTTTAAATTCAGAGTACATGGTGGCACTTTGAACAGAGTGGTCCATGTACTTTAAACTATAAAGTAGACAGAATATAACTGTTCTGTCCTCTTTTTGACCAAATCAGCTTCGTGCTCTTAGTTACCCCTCCCGGTCTCATAGTCTGCGTAGGCTCTTGTGGTCACAAACTGATACAACATTCTGATTGGTTGTATCCACTGTTTCTCCCACCATCCGATTGGACGCTGATTCGCTTAATGCCTTTTCATTTCCACACTGACCCCGTTGATAAATGGTCATTTCTGGCAGCGGCGAGTTTTACGCATGGTGAATGGGGATAACTACGATAAACACATAGAAAAATCGAAGTATTTGGGTGAGGGTGACGGTGTGTAGTGTAGTGAGACACTGACTGATTACCTTCCATTGTGAACGTTTTCTGCGTTCGAACCGCCCTTCACTTTCCGGTACCCGTTAGCTGCATTAACGTGACACATATTTGCGTATGGTATTCGGCTTTACTTCCACCCCTGAAGCCTCGGCGCCGCCTGTAAACTCGTCTTTAACACCGATAGTATACAATATACGAATTGGTGTTGCTGTAAAATGACTTTGTGCTCACTGGTGCTTTTTGTTACTACTCGTCAGTGGGAGGCTACGGAAGAAAATAAACAGGTCGTGAAGAAAGGGACGCTAGAGTACGGATACCATGACGATTGGTCAAGCATCGCACACCGGTTGCTGACTTATCCGGAGAGTCTGAATTTCACTGTACATGACGAGTGTTCTTTGTGAGTTGTCGCCGATCTTCACAAGGTAAGTAAAACTTAACAAGAAATATACAAATTACGCCCAGCTGCACACTGAATAGCTGATATGATATTCCGGGACTACGCCCATCTGATGAACCCCGAGAAAGGTGAAGCTGATCATGGGCTGTCGAAGTGTTTTCAGCAACTTGGTTTTTGCGAGAGACTCACCTTGAACCCAGCTGAATCTCCCGTTTATGATGTTTCCAGGCAACTTAATCATTCCCGATGAGTATTTTCCTTCAGGCAAATAGCAAGAAATACGTTCGAAAATTTAAAGGACGTCTGGTAAACGATGTTTTTGGATTTCGCAAAGCTAAGGCGAAAAAAACTACTCGTTCTTATAACTCAACAGGTTGGCATGGATGAGTCGAGTGCGTCAATAGTTTGAAAACGCCACGCACCTGGATGAGTCTGAATAAGGAAGCAAGACTTCTTGTGGTCAAATGTTTCACGATTGAACCATATATTGACGTTAAACTTTCGGTGCATTTCCTAGTTCATGACTGGTAGCTACTGGAGCTTCCGCAAAGGTCAAGACCGTTTGGATGTTCATCTGACTTTTTCTGTTGTGTACTTGGGTCAGTAACTAGTTACACAAAAATCGATAGAATGTTTACCACGACAGTGAACTCATTAAACAGATGGAGATAGCCAATTCAAGCCTTGACTAATATCTGATGCCGTCAGGCAGTAAAAGGTTTCTCGTGAACTACATGGTGCTGATACGCATGGGCCCAAAAGCGAGCACTAAACTCAGATATTATTGTACCAATGACCTCCCGACCAGTCGTTGAACACAACCATCAATCTATAGATGACTTAGAGAAAGAATACCTTCAAAAGATGAGTGAAGCTTTCATTTGAGAAATCGTCATTCCTGGAGCCAGTCAGTAGGTGACCACGCGATGTGACTGAATGAGGAGTGGAAGTATATCCTGCATAAGTGAGGGATAATCACACTAGTCAGGTGCTCCAGACCAACCGATCATGTATATAACCACTGGCCAGCAGGTCGCGGGTTTAACAATCTCTTAGTTTCGTGGATGCACACTGCTGATGGTGCCTAGATCGGTTTCACTGGCAGCATGGAACCTCAGATAAAAAGCCGGTTTATCAGTTGTATTTACTGCTTGTCCCGGTTCAGGAGCCGGTAAAATGTCATACTCACGAGCAGAATGGCGTCCGTAAACCCACGCCACCGAACTGTCCAAAAGGCACTGTCGGCTTAACCGAACAGAGAGTCGCGGCTGTTTGTGAAAAATGTGCACTGATTTAACGATTTCTGGTTCATACTGTAAGTAACACATCCATAGAGAGAACATTGCGCTCCAGAAGTGTGTGCACCATAACGGAGATGAGTTTATTAATTCTAACTCTGGGGGATGTTCCTCCTAATCTTGCCCGGTTGTTCGAGATAGACGAAAGGAGAACGGAAATATTTATGAGGGAACTTACAATAGGATTGATGAATTCTATTCAGATCTGAATAGAATAGCTCCCAAAGCGGCCGACTGGTTCAAAATACTTTGCAAGATCTGAATCCTTTCTAGAAAGTTTTAAATAGTAGGTTTGTTCCATGCAACTCTTGCCGGTCGAACACAGCGGAAAGTGTCAACCGATCATTTTCACTCATTAGAGGACAACGCCTCAAAGCTCACTTGCTCTTGAAGCGTTCATTCAAGCCTTATCTGCTGGTACATCATTCACCACGCAATCCTACTAACTTAACGGTACAGGCAGCACTCCAGGACAATTTGATTTACCAACCAGTATGATCAGCTTCGCATGAGTGCATATGTGCAAACGACTGTCAGAGAGGGTGATTGTCAAAGGCTAGGACAGCTCAGAGATGGTTCACGTTACGTTTGCGCCCCCGCCCCCAAAATATTTTAGCCGCTTTTCTAGCTACTGAAATTGGTTTATAAGTAGGCAAATTGAGGGTGCCAAATATAAGGGCTGCTTAGCCTGAGAGAAAAGTTCCTAAATGGAGGCCTCTATGTCAATAGAACAACAATAGAACAACCTCAATTATAGCAACCTAAAAGTAAACCAATCTCCAAGAGTAATTCTTACCCAAACTTCAATCAGACCAATAGCCCGAAAAAAGACTAGGACCAATAGTTCTGTTTTCTTCCTGCAGCAAATACTACTCTTGTTATGTGCGTTCTCTCTGTACCCCCAGTTGTTTACGGAACGCCTGCGATTCACTAGACGCTCTTGGCAAGCAGGCAATGAAACGCCGGATTGCTGACCATCTTCAGTAGACCGAACTGAATACGGTCCATCGTGAATTCAATGTTAGCTACAGGAGTCAATGCTCCTGTCTCATAGGAAACATCAATTGAATGAGCATCAGCAACTTTTACAAAGTCATTTCTCTAAAAACTTCATTGAGTGTGGAATTATTCGACACGGTTATAACGACAATCGGTTAACATTATTGCTCGCCAGTTTGCATTCTTAGTGTTAGTGCGGTTGTGGTGTTTTGTACCTCTATTTTGCTTCCATTATAACATTACGTATTTTGTCAATTGCATAACCGCTTTTTGTTTGAATACGAAAAACTATAAAAACGCGCACTTGTACAATTTCATGCAACACAAACGTGGTCACGTGCTTTGACTCTCTCTTCTGGTTTCGCTCGCGCTTGCAGCGGTCATTTGCGAGTCTCATGTGCTAACTCTGGTATCAAAACATTTCAGACCATCTTCGGAATCTATTATATGTGGGAACTGTTCAGAAGAAGACCCCTGGAACACCATAATTGGATTATTGTTTATCCTCTGACCTGGGCCAACGACGAACTATTTTAAAGAGAACAATTATTAGTGAGTCTGTTCCATCTGACCTCTTTATTATTGTACACCCAACCTAGCGTTATTATTTTTATTTCTTTGCCACACACTCCTGGTAACGTAACTTATTAGTTAGCCAGACCACTACGCGGTAAAGCGTCTACCCAAATATTTGGTCGTCTGGTATAAGGTCGGGGATAAAATGTCTGACCTAAAGTAATTGGCCTACGGTGAACAGGTGCCTTCGGGAAAACAAAATATTTGAACACGAAGGTGTTATGTTTGATGTCGCGTTCACTTGTGCATCGCACTCTGCCCCTGGGCGCTTCGGTTACAATTTAAGTTTGCAGATGTCGTGTAAAACAAACAATACAACAATGTACTAAAAACGTCATGGTGACAACGTTAATTTAGTCGCAGGATTTATCCCAAGGTAACGGTGGCCATACTTTTAGCAGGAACAATGCCGAAGAAATGAAGTCCACTGAAAACAGGGAACAACACAGCAGTCAGTAGGTGCTGTTTGCTTAGCGTTTACCTTACGCTCCCCAGCTAGTTAAAATAAGCCATAGAAATGAGTTAAAACTGGGTTTTTCAATGAATTCGATTCACGAACGACCACAAGTTATGAATAAATCAGGAAAACTGGGTTTTTCAATAAATTCGATTGACGAACGACCAAAAGTTATGAATAAATCAGGATTGCGTTGACCCGAATCGTTAATCCATAACTTCTAAAATGAAGGCAAAGTACAGCTGTCTGACAGAACCTCTGGGCTGTTGGGTTGCAGTGGTACTCGGAGCAAAGCTTTGAGGTTTTTCTGAGTTTCAGGCGGCAAAGAGGGATGCCAGTAGAATATGCGGCGTTTCGACATGACGTCTTTGGAAACAACTGCACTAAAGCTCATAAGTAACCTATGCTCCGTCTTGCCTTCAAATAGGTGCCATTCTGTACTCCCAATGTAGGGAAACTGACGATTTACGCGGAAGACAGAAAGATGTGACAAAATACTGTCTTGCTTCTGGAGTGAGCTTTCCGCAATGGTCCCTATAAGATACGGTTTTGTCACGTTGTAGGCTCAAAGACGGACTGGACTAACAGTTAGCCTCGCGTCCGTAGCCATCCAGTTGACCTTAAACGAAAAAACGCAGGAAAACGGCCCTAATTTTTGCTCCATTCAATATAGTCTTCTGAAAGGGGCAATAATGTGCATGTCGAAGGAATTTTTATGGTTGACATTAGCAGTTGAAATGGCTGTCAGGAATATCCCTATCACCATTCTAAATTCCCGCACCCTGTAATAAGGGGGGTTTTCACGACTGTGCCTTTACATGCCAGTGATCTGGAACTGAAAGAATTTGGACTCCGACCACCAAAGGTAGTCCGACAGGACACTACGGGTACCCACCAATTTACCCGTAAGCATGCGTCCGAAAATGAGGTCTACCCCAAAAATTCGGTAATACGATGCAACGACGAAATCTATTGTTTTATATACCTCAGATTGTGATGAGTCTCCATCAAACGTGTCAAGTTGGCTTTCAGTGTCCAAAGCAATTGTCCCGCGCGATTAAACCGCTATGATGGAAAATGTCATTAAACACGCCATTGGTACCCGGTTTCGGTCACATAATGACGCCTCAGATAACTTACGGAGAGGCCACATTCGCTTTTCTTGCTAATTTTCAAAAGCCATTGCATGGCAGGAAGACTAACGGTTGGATTCTCTTGCCCTGATATCGCCAAGCATCTGAGGTGTGTGCCATCACGAAGTTAGAGATCACTGTTAGTTCCACGCCACATCCCCGCAGGTAGATAGCCCGACAAACATTTCACAAAAATGAGGATTATTTGCCACGAAAAAGACGGAACAATAATCTGGAGAAACATGGAATATTGAAGTTTTTAACACTGTGAGAACAAACCCGACTTGGGAACTTCAGGCAGACGACTCGATTCGTGTATCGATTCCTGCATGTCACACGGGAGTGCGTACTGTGCATTCAAGTCCAAAATTCAATAGACTTGGTAACTACACTCAGCGGTTTCACGTGTTTCCGCAGAGTCTCTGACGCACCCATCAATCCAAATTCATCTGATCCTTAGAGGTAAACCCAAACTTTCCCTGAAAGCACGGTTTAGACGAAGGAAACTTTTGCGTAAATATTTAGCATTTGGCAGGATTTCTTCGAAAACTTAGACTCTTCTCAGACATTCTAAGTTTTGCTAAAATTTGTTCAAGCGTACTCAAAGTCTACTTTGGATATGATATTCATATTTTATTGACTCCCATGACTCACCATGATCTTCTAGAAAAGGTGGTTAAAAATTTTGTAAAGAAATCGGTTTCTCAGCTTGTTTTCCTCTTTACTGGATTTGAAAATAGCTTGAGAGGGTACACGAACAATAATTACAGCTCTGTTCGCTCAAACTCAAAGTGGAGCAGACATTCTCGACTTATGTAGGGAAACGTTCCTAATCGTTGGGACGGGCTTCCCGCCGGACAAAGCCAAGGTACATTGGCGGATTGTTTTGTCAATCAGAGCACACCGTACCGGGTGTCCGGCCAGGTCCTGTCTTCACCGGTAAAATGACGCCTTGATAATTCCATGGGAAGAATTAGCGGGTTCATGAGCACGGACGGACAGCGCAATCGGTTGGGACAGATTTAGACGGTCCTGTCGGCCCATGTATCACGCTCAATCTGAAGTTGGTAGAGATATGGTGAACTACGGATAAGTTACCAGACGGCACTTGGCAGTCGCAGTACCAGCATCGCGAAGTCCTGCTTGGGTTCGTGGACATCCCCAGACATGAGCAGCTTGGGTGAGTAAGTTGGCATTGTTAGGATAGTTAGGACTGATGAAGGAAACGTGACAAATTAGGACCAGTTTTGAGCAAGGGTATTCTCGGATCCGTCAAGGTCGCACTGCGGTTCATTGCTGCTATTCAGACGCAGCAGTAAGAAAACCGTGTCCAGATTGGAGACGCAAAATAGGAGAAGGGTCAAACAAGTCTACTGTAAGGCGCCAAGGTACAAGTTAGCGTGCGGCTCGAAATGGAAGGGAGCTAAGAGTGGCAATAGTTAACTGTTGTAGTGAGGCAACACTATCCGGTTTTAAAAGCGACGATCAACATTCAGGTGAAGATAGTGTGAATCGCGACATGCGTTTGGTCCAAACTGGTGTGGCTATATGTGAATATGAGTGACGTGCATTAGCTAAGTGTTGCGCTGCCAAGGTCACAGCTAGTTGTGTAATCGTCCACGAAGCTGCGTGGAAAGAACAAAAAACTGAATAGACGGCTCCCAAAATCGTGGTTGAAGAGTACATGCCTCCGTAACTAGTTCGTGTGACCGATTGGCTGACTGGAAGACATTTTGGGAGGTAGGGTTAAGTTGATCCGTGCGACCGGTCCCCGAAAACCTGTGAGCGAAGCCATAGAGCATCGGAATGGAGTGAACAACTCGAATAAAGAAGAAGGCCTCCAACATTTGGCCGAATACTTCGAACAACAAGTGTCGTGGCCACCACCTGCTTCTAATCAGTTGACAGTGCCTATTTTCAAAAAAGGGGCTCGATGTGAGTTTGCTTGTAGCGACCATTTCATTGTTCATTCAACCCACATTCAATGCACAGGTGATAAGAGCCATAACATAACTCAACGTATATGCACTAATAACAGTTGTTACCATGGTTGACAGTAGTTTACAGTGGTGAATTGCATCGTGCAAAATAAATGCAGTGCAAAGGTTGAAGCAATTCAGAAGGGGAAGTTATCGTTTGTGAAAGTTCCTGGGTGAAAGTCCGGACGGCGGGAACGTGTTTTCTCCGCAGTATAGCTGCTACACGTGTTCCGTAAATGTCCGTGGACTTGTGGTGTTTGGCTGACTCCTTGCCCTCTGCAAGCGCGTGTGTGTGGTGACTGTGTGGTGTCTTCTTATACGTAGGAATGTTTGACGTGTGTGTAAGACAGAATCGTTTCGATGCTTACAAGACGGGAACTGAACAATCAAGTTTGCGAGCAGGAAAGCGTTTGTCACGTGACTTTTGTGCTTGCGGAACAGGCGAGTTGAACACGGATGTACTAGGCAGATTAAGCAAAGTTGGTTGAGGGAAAAAGAAGATGTCCGCTACATGCTAACCACAGGGGCAAAGTAATACTAGGTTTATTTCCCAACTTGCAGGGAACATGCCAACTGAGGCTCGTTACAACCTGAACGCGGCGGATAATGAAGCAACGGGGAGGAAAGTACAACCGATGAGACACGCTTATTATGTGAGTAGTCACCATAGTTTTGGGGACCCAATGATCAGAACAATCGGACATGACGTACGACCAGTTCAATGATGAAGCCGGTCGACATGAACTTAGACTGAAAATCACTGCTGCCCATGAGTGACCTCGGGCGGCTGAGTAAACGGCCAGGGTCACAAAAAGCGAAAATGGACCCCTCACTAGAAGCACACCCAAATTATTTTTGCCGGAACTATAGGGTGTTCGAGGTTGTGACTTTTACAGGGATGTAGGCTAATCCGTTTGCACTTGTAAGTGATATGTTGTCCATAGCATTTTATTTAAGCGAGCGAAATTTCAAGGTCACGAACCAGCACCGATTCGCATTTTGTTACCGGTTTACGAGAGACAAAACACGCACTCGCACTTTACCATATTTTGGCGCTCTTTAAGAATAAAAATAACATCTGCAGAATATCCAATGCAGATCCACCCAGGAAAATCGGTCATTGACGTTTGTTTGCTTTATACTTCCCAGATTTTACCAACGAGATAATTTTGTTCAGCGAACTTTGTCACAACACTTTTTCTAATGGAGCTCAGTTTCCATTAAGTACAACATTGTCAAAAAGCAGCATGAATCGTGCAATAAGGATGTGAGGGCCATTGCTGTGGATGATTGCTTTTCCCAGCTGTGCATAACCAGTCCGTGGACAGTGCAGCGTCAGGAGGTAACCTTAGTTAAATTACCAACATAATGGTATTATTTTTAGTAGCAATATGACTCAATATAAATGGAATACGTCATAAAGCGATCAGCATGATAACGGTAGCCGTTGTTACTCACTTCAGCATGAATCGTGCAATAAGGATGTGAGGGCCATTGCTGTGGATGATTGCTTTTCCCAGCTGTGCATAACCAGTCCGTGGACAGTGCAGCGTCAGGAGGTAACCTTAGTTAAATTACCAACATAATGGTATTATTTTTAGTAGCAGTATGACTCAATATAAATGGAATACGTCATAAAGCGATCAGCATGATAACGGTAGCCGTTGTTACTCACTTCGACTACTTATCGTTACTGCAGCATGCTAGGCCCGTGTCGATGTGCGACGCTGAAAATGAGGCCTCACCTATACAGGATAATCTAATCCAGCGGCTAATGACGACCCGTCATACTCATAACTGTATTCAACATCGCCTACCTTCGCTAATTATCGTAACTGCTAGACCCTTGTCCATGTGTGCCGTTGATTATGATGCCTCACCTATGCACAGTCACCTAATCCAATGACCAACGGCTGTCTCTCACACAATTGTACGCGATGTCGCTCATCTTTGCCAACTGTTGTAAACGCCAGGCCAGTATTTATGCGAACCGATGAATACGAGGCCTCAACTACGCACACAAACTTAACCTAACGGCGGATGGCGGACATCATACTCATAACTGTGCGCAATATCGCCCACCTTGGCTTCCTTTTGTAACCGCTAGGCCATTGCCTGCATGCGACGCTGAGTATTCGACCTCGATTATGCTACCCTAATCTGACGACCAACGACGTCCCATCATACCAGTAACTGTGTGCGCTGTCCCTTGCTTCCGCTGTCTGTAGTGAACACCAGGCCAGTATTTAAGCGGGCCGATAAAAATGAGGCCGCAACTATGCGTGGTATCATAATCTAACACCCAACGTGGGTCTGTCATACTCATAACTGCAGTCGATATCACCTACCTTGGCTACTTATGGTAATTGCCGGGCCCCTGTCTATGTGCAACGCCGAATATAAGGCCTCAAATATGCTCAGCAGCCTAACCCGATGGCCAACGACGGCCCGTCACGCTCATGACCGTACTCGATGTTGCCTACTGTGGCTACTTATAGTAACTTATAGTACTTATAGTAAACTCACTAGTTGCTCAATTAGTCCGATTGGCGATAATAAGGGAGCCGTGTGTACATCCATTATTCAATAGCGGTATTCGGCAACCATATGTATTATTGGGCGCAGCGAAGTTGAAGCTAAAGAGGAGTGTACATTTGTCAGTCGTAAGAGCAAGTGGTACAGACTTGAGCCCTAGATCCAAGAACCACGTGCGTCATCAAAAGTTCACCCATGGATGCAGCGGTAACGAAGGCCTAGTGAGTGGGCGAGTACTTGGTGTCAAGTCAGCTCATTTAGTGCACTACGCCCCAACTTCATCCCACTTATGCTTCCCGATACCAATACCATGTAACTTAATAGAGTCGATTTGCAGCCATCCTATACTCAGCCGCAGTACGGTCTTGTCAGCTAGGTGCTACTTTCTGAGAAACCGATCAGCTAACGTGCTTGTGTTTGTAATTTTCAGCATCCGATTTTATATAAATAAGCTTCCCTATCTTGGGCACATACGTTGGAAGCTGCTCGCAGTTCGGGCTATTCTGAGGCTTTATTCCATGCTTGTCACGTAGGTTTCGGCCTCATCTAAATAACCGTTCACGCAAAAGTATCCCAATCCATCTTTACTTCCAAAATCATGTCTAAATATCGCCCAGCTACGGTTGAGACAACGGTTGTCAAACACCTAAAGACATCTTAGTTCCGCTGCTCGGACAGGCCAAGTCTCACAGCCATACAACAAAACAGCCCATACTGCAGCGTGATACACACGTTTCTTGCCAGTAAGAGAAATGCCACTTTTACGCCAAAGATGTTTCAAATTAGCAAACGCGACCCGAGCCTTGTAGATTCCCGCATCAACCTCATCCGTCACACTACAGCCAGAAGTTATATAACTTGGAGTGTACATATATCGCTTTCCAACTTCGTATGCCTCTTCTTGGACTGTAAGTAACGTGTTTGGTGTCAGAATCGGGTAATGGATTTCAGATAAAATAGTCCATCATCTCGGAGTTCCTACTCCCGTCAGTAAGTATACGTTTGAATTCCTCAAACACCACCTCTGCGTGCTTATACTGGTTTGCTCTAGATCTCTTCTACTATAACAGCATTTATTAGCAAACTCAAGCCGTGTTTAATCGCTAGGCTATTAGGTACAAATCTGCTCCTATCCTGTCTCATTTATTCACTTGTTGCCGCCACCCTAATTGTGATAAATGCTCAGTTTTTTCTCTGTATTAATGCACTTTATTCTATCAGATATCTCATTAAACTCACCGGGCTTCACTGACCTCATTCCATTCTTTAGTATTCCCAAGCGTTAAGCTTCGGTAATATCCGGTTTGACGCTGTGTTTGCTGTTATCCACCCCCTGGTCAGTGATTTACATCCCCAGAGATCCCCAGACGGACCAGAAAAATACCTGCGATCTTACATTGGCTTCGTCCTACGTCTGCAGATTCCCTTTAAAAGCGGTACGTTCGAAATTGGTTTCGTTTTTCCCTCGTGCTAATTCGTGAAAGAATTCTTTCACTATTCAAACTATTTACAGAGTTTATACGTGTTATTTGTTGAATTTGCTCACACCAACATAACATTTACGTTATAATCCCTGCTACTTTGCACCCAGTTTCTACTCTGCATCTAGTCGCACTCATGTCACTAGTCAATGCAGGCTGCTCTCTGCAGTCATCGATGGTCCACAACAGATGTGGGCGAAATGGCTGTCCATCGAACGTGAGACGGGGTATGCAATGCCACACCTGCAAGGCCTGGTGGCACTTTAAATGCACGGGTTTACAGGACGACCAGGTAAGCCAACTGGCTAACTCTCCTGACCCGTTTGTATGCGCCAGCTGCCTCTACATTAAGGGTGCAATGCATTCCCCAACTAGGGAAAAAGCCATAAAAAACAAGACCAATTCCTCACTACCGAATCACACAGACCAGTGTAAGTGCTCCTCGTTAATCGATGTACTCGCGACGAAACTCGAGCTTCTCTCTAAAGCTCTGACAGACGCAAACACTAAAAATGCAGCGATCTGGACGAAAGTTGACAAGGAACTTTCCTCGCTGAACGAGTACCTTGCACTATCCACCCCTGGTCTGCTGGCTGCGAAAAAGGTTATCCAGCTCTCCGATGCGGCAATAAAGACCGCCACGGCGTCTCTAGTGGACAGACGCGTAAGGGAGAGCAGACTGATAATCTGGGGGTCATTCTCTAGAAAAGTCACGCCAACGAAGCAGGCACAATCGCTCCTTGGCAGTGTCCTCTCAAAGCCTGACCACGAATCGCTTCACGCAGACTGGTTACGCCAGAAGGGAAGCAAGCGAACACTCGGGCTTCTCGTTACCCTTTCCTCGCCGTCGGCCGTACAGAAGGTTTTGGGTCGGGCTGTCAGCGTCCAAAAGGCAAATCCAACGATCAGGCGTCTATCTGAGGATCGCCCTCTAGACGCACGGAAGCCAGGCCACAGCAGTTCTAGGGAAGAGATGCGGAAAAAGCTTCCGGATGGCGCCAATTCGGCCGATCCCAAACTTAAGGCCAAACCGATTGTAGTTATAGCCCCTTGTGCTCCTGAAAGCACGCCGAGGCAAACGACCGCGACTCCGGACAGCAGTTTCTACTCAACCACCGCGGACCCCTCGAATTCTATAGGCAGTGACGCTCTGGAGGAGGCAAGCCTCACGTGGACGGAGCGCCCAAAGTACGTACAGTTATCAGCACTTCTTTCCGTAACAGACGTCAAAGGTGCAACAGTGAACTCCACACCCAAGCTACAACCGAGCTGGATTGGGTCAGACGAGCGGAGTCAAGTGGTGAAGCCTACCGGCAAACCAACCACATGCGCTGACGTCGACATCGGGGAATGCTGCGAGAACCGTACATCCACTGAGGCTGTGAAATTGCCAATCTCTAGCTCCACTCCGTCTAAAGTAGCCTCTTTGATTGTGGACACAACTCTTGCCCAGGACCATGACAATCAAAGCCACAAGCCTGACCACGGCGAGCCGAACAGTCCCTCATACACCCAGTTGGCCACGCTGATCGCGGGTGACTCGGATGACCACACAGGCGCGAAAGAAAGGCGACTGCGGCCAAACAAGCCATATACAACTCGCCAAATCAGAAAACTGCTGGCTGGCTTCAAGGTGCAGTCCTCTGAGAAAACCAGCCTCATGGGAGCACCACCAAAAGAACTACCCGGTGCTGCCACCCAGCGCTCAAAGCATCACAGAGGCACCTTTCCGACCAAATCGCGCCAAAATGCCCAAGAAGCCAAACAGACGCGAGATCGCCCATTGAGCAACAGCGAACCTGGCCGTCCAGAAGAAGTTAAAGAAAGGGCTACAAGTAGCAATGGTCGAAATTTTCGCCCACGGGGAAAAAAACTTCGTCCACCAAAACTAATAGGCCCGCGCAAACCGGGCTCCCACAGGGCGAAAAAAACCCTGCAAATGAAAAGCAACCCACGAAACCACCAATCGAGGGAGCAGACAAATATGCCTCAGAGGTCCCTTCGGAGCCCTCGACTCAAACCCGACGTGCAGCTATTAAGCCTGCTAACCTCCCTGGTTACACAACTCTCGGCTCCTCACCTTCGGAGGCAGCAGAGACAGTGTTGAAATGCTTGTCCACAAACTGTCTTAGCCTCTTCAACAAACTTTGTGATATTAAACAGTCAGTTTGTCTTGAACAGCCGTCCATTATCGCACTCACAGAGACCTGGCTCACACCAGATGTCTCTGACGCGGAGATCTCAATAGACGGCTACTCTATTTTTCGAGCTGACTCAAAACGAGGGAGAGCTGGTGGGGTTGCTTTATACTTACATGCGGCCCTGCCAATCCCGATTGTCCTCTCTGATACCACTCCTGCACCTTTTTGTGATGCACTGTGGCTTCAAGTCCCGCTGCGCGGGTCCGATTCTCTCCTTCTCGGTGTGGTCTACCGTAGCCCCTCGAGTCCTCCGGAAGATGACCACTTCCTCATACGAACCCTTGGGCAACTCTCCTCCAGCTACCACTTCACTCATCTCCTGCTGGTAGGTGACTTCAACGCTCCAAAGGCCCCCTGGACGGAGCTCCAGTGCGTCGGATCAAGTGGACCCTTTGCAGCGGCGTTGACCGAAGTCGTTCAACAGAGCGCTTGGACTCAACATGTCGTTGCACCCACCAGATACCGCGCGGGCCAACAACCGTCCCTCCTGGATTTGGTCATCACCAACGAAAGACATTTCGTTGATCAGGTGACAATTAACGCTCCACTGGGACATAGCGACCACTGTGTGCTCACCTTTGATTTCATCTGCTATTGGGCCAGAAATCCCGAACCCCAAACGTGGATTCGAAACTTCTGCCGTGCAGACTTTTCGGGAATGCGCATCTTTCTTAACCAAGTTAAACTGGGGCCAGCCTCAGTGGAAGACTTATATAGGACTATTGTCCAGAAAGTTCACGAGGCTGACGCGATGTTCGTCCCAAAAAAACCAGCACGCAGTCGGACGAGCCGTAAACTACCCAAAAGGATCCGGCGTCTTCTGGAAAAGAGGTCACAACTATTTCTCAAAAAGTTGACTACAGGAGACACAGAAGATGAGCTGGCATTTCGTAAAATGCGGAACCGCTGTAAATCGGAAATCCGCCAATGGAACATACGAAAACAAGCCACCATTCTAGACCTCGCCCGGAAGAACAGAAATGTGCTGTTCAAATACATGCGGCATCGCCGAAGAAACAAGCCATCCGCGTTCTCCCTGAGGGACAGGAACGGGGAACCCACGAGTGACCCAATAGTGGTATCTGAGTTCTACAGAGATCACTATGCAGGTCTGTATTCAGTCCCAGCGTCCTCGTCACATCCAACGTTGTCAAGGCGTACCTACGAACGGCCTCTAACCGACTTGGTATTCACGGTGGAGGACATTCGTCAACTCCTGCACAAGATCAACCCATTCTGCGCGTTGGGGCCCGACGAAGTCCACCCAAGGATCCTGAAGGAAACGTCGTACACACTGGCAACTCATTTCCATCTGCTGTTTCGTCAGTCGCTTGACGAAGGCCACCTTCCCTCTGTTTGGAAGGAAGCGATTGTCACGCCAATCTACAAAACTGGTGACCGACTATCGCCTGGCAGCTACAGGCCTATAAGCCTCACTAGCGTGCCATGCAAGGTGATGGAACGCATTCTGAAGCGAGCCATTCTAGATCACCTTACTTCCAACAACTTGATTTCTCAAGCTCAACACGGATTTCTCCCAAACCGTTCCTGCGTGACGAACATGCTCGTATTTATGGACAGCTTAACCCAAGCCAAGGACGAGGGACTCATATCGGATGCCATATTTTTCGACTTTTCAAAAGCATTTGATCGAGTCCCACACGTCCCTCTGCTCCACAAACTCGAGTCTTACGGGATTCAAGGGAAAATCCTACACTGGATCAAGGCATTCCTATCAGACAGATCATTCCGAGTGAAAGTAGGCTCGACCTACTCTTCTGCGGCGCCGGTCTCCATTGGAGTTCCTCAGGGCTCCGTTTTGGGACCTTTGCTGTTTCTGATATACGTCAATGACCTTCCAGATGTTCTTTCAAGTCCATGTCTACTTTTTGCGGACGACTTGAAATCGTGGAGTTCCAATGCCAGTGCCCTCCAAATTGATGTAGACGCCGCAAAGCAGTGGTCGTTGGACTGGCACCTTCCTCTGAATGATGAAAAGTGTGTCCATATGTCATTTGGAGGAGACTCAGCGAACTCCTTTGTCATGCATGGTGAGAAAGGACCAGAAGACATCACGAGGATAGATGCCAAAAAGGATTTGGGTATCTGGCTCTCTCCAAACCTGTCCTTCTCACTGCACCTTGAGAAATCGGCTCAGAAGGCATTCGCTGTTCTACGGATGATTCGGCGTACCTTCTCTCGTATTACTCGCACGGACTTCCAAATACTCTATGGGGCCTATGTCAGACCGCTCCTTGAATATGCCAACCCGGTTGTCTACTCAGGACGCACGAAAGACGTAATCCTCATTGAGCGTGTCCAGCGAGCTGCTACGAAAATGGTTACGGTTCTCAAGTCCATGGACTACGAAACGCGTCTCGTGGTGCTCGACCTCTTTCGCTTGGAGTATCGTCGCCTTTGAGGGGACTTAATTCTTACTTACGCCTTGTTTGAACAAGGCTTGGCCAACAGGTTTTTCACCGTTGAACTAGCAAACACACGGCGGGGACATGTTAAGAAGATTTTTAAGCTCAGAGCGCACACGTTCGTTAGGCAAACTTTTTTCTCATTTTGGGTAGTTGCTGCGTGTAATAACCTTCCTCAGATGGTTGTCCACGCTCCCTCTAGAACTCAGTTCAAAACACTATTAGACACTTATTTACGCGAGTCCTCGCGCTGGCAAACATACTGCCCCGCGCTGAGAACTTAAAGAGCAGTGCTACACCCTTTTTTCACTTGTGCCTTTCAGGTGAACGACAGCTGCTGAACGACAAGAACAAAACCGACCCGGGAAACTTGGGCAAAAGCCTCGCTCCTGTGTATCAATCCGTGAATCCGTGAAAGTAAAAACCCCGTTGCTCACAGAATTGCACATCCCAGCCCAATCCTCTCAAACATGACGTCCTTTACGGGGCTGTCCAGAAACCGAAGTACGTCAGTGCAATGATGGCACGGCACTGCCATACCCAGATTGGTAGCACGGCTTGCAAGACAAACGGAAAGTCGAGGAATCCGAAGAAGCTTAGCATGTTTTCAAATAAAATGAGTGTGCGAAGAATTGGTTTTTCAGTGCCTTTTTGACTAAGGAGGCAGAGGAACCATCTCGGAGTCACCTCTTATTATCTTGCTCACAACCATATTATTTCTAAGTTTTTGTATGATCGCCTTCTGGTGAATCGTCGGCTAACCGAAGAAGAATTGGGCCCCTGCGGGGTTCTTCTGAAGTATGGAACGCCGTCGAGTGAAGTGCGGCAGCTTTTGACCGAAGGATTCGGCAAGATCATTACGACTCGAGGCATATACAACTACCACTAGAAATGTCGACCAGCTTTGTTGAGTAGATGCCGCGTATCTGGGTTTTGTTTTGGCAGATGAGACCCCTTCGGTCATGGCAAAATTTTGGGAGACCGGACGTGTGCTTGTGCTGCAGTCGAAGAGAGCTCACTATAGCCACGTAAGCTTCTCCAAATGGCATCAGATAGCGTTTTTTCGGCGCTCTCCAGATATAGTAAATGTCAACGGAAAGTGCGTGACTAAACATTTTGGGTAATTTTTTAAAGCAACTAATATTCGGCCTGTATACCTTCCTGATCACGGATGGCATGAGTACTGGGCATCCGGTTATGTATGCCTCCGTGGAAAGCGAACAGTTTGCCTACATGCGTAGCGTTCGGCTTATTCAGGGAACTGATGAAGGAGCAGTATCAAGGGAAGACTTTCGTCAAGGACACGCCGGCGCCACAGATGCGGGCTGCAAGAGTAGTATGTGGCTGCGACGACTTAATGTGTTGCTTTCACATTAGAAAACCTACCAAGAAGCACGTATGTATCATATAACATCCATGTATTTTTGTTACAGTCACACTTTGCAAACAGCCGGCATATATTCCACCGCATGGCTTGCTTGAACAAAGGCGTACGGTAGATTTTTGTTTATCCCAATAGGAGCACACGTGTTTCGGCAAGATCTGCGGATACTGGCCCCACGGACCCGCGATTCCCCCTTGTCTTACGGCCCCCTGGTTGTACATCGTTTACAAATTGGCTGTACACACATTTCGGGGTGGTCTACTTTGGTAAGGTGACTAACAACCGTCTGGAGAATGCAAGCGGCCATCTAAAAAGCCGGGTGCACCACTCAGGCACGCTGGACAACGCCATACAGGTGTTCTGGCTCGCCGAGTGGCTGTTGTGGAAGCTTGAGACGTCTATGACGTATCACTGCGATCGACGGGAACTTCTGAAGTGCAATACCAACGTTCGGAACATGGTCTGTCGAATGAACGTAATCATGTTCCCTCGTAATAATAATAATGTTTATTCCCAACTTGTGGGAGGCACGCCGTCAGGCATGGTCATAAGGTTACAGTCAGAATAAAGGCATGACTGGCGGGGACTGTGGGTACAGGGGGTTTTGGAAGAAAGGACAGCGTCATAAGCGGTTGGCTTTATCCAATGTAGACGTAGTCACCACTAGACCGGCACGAGCAGAGGAGCCCTTTTTTCGGAGGGAACATCGAGCAAGATCAGATCGTTAGGATTTTTGCTTGTATTTCTTGATGTTACGAGACGAGCAACGGCCGGGACAAGTCCAATCCAGCTACAGACAAGCAACAACGGTGCTCTTTCATTGTGAAATGGGGAACAAGAGCAACGGATCTAATGGTGCAGCAGAAGCGCCACGACCTGGCCGGTCAATTAGCACCAAAGCCCAAAACCATCGACGAGTCCTAGTGGCCTTGGACTGTTGGGCTCATAGCCAGGGTCACAAAAAGCGTATGTGGGGATGACGAAATGGAAGGACTGGCAAAGCAGGCACATGGTAACAGGGACCTCAGAAACATGGTATACAACGAAACGGTAGATACTAACTGGTGTCGCAGTTGTGGAGTTGGACATAATAGTTCCGTGGAAGATTGAGAGGGTGGCAACACAAGAGCCATAACGCAAACTGTATAGAAAATTGTTGATTTTTTGCGGAAAATACAGAACAAAACTCCACCGAAATGGCTACATTCAAACGACAGGTTTAGAAGTTTGAAATGAACATAGCGTGGAGGCAGCTGGGGCCAGGTGAGGAGCATTATTCGTATTTGAAGTTAATGGAACGAGTGGGCGAGAGGGTACGGTCAAGAGTTGGAAGGGAACAGTTGCGGATGTGTTATGAAACTGAGTATGGCAGCGCCGTGCCATCATTGGCCTGACATACTTCGGTTTTCTGGCAGCCCCGTAACGGACATCACATTTAAGGTCATTGGGCTGGGATGTGCCATTCTCTGAGCGTGGCTAACAACCAACCTGGCCGTCCATACCTGATATTGCCGGAGTCCAAATCTTGGGAAAACGAGGGAATGGGATGAGATTAACAAAGCACGGTGAGTTTGAGGAGACAACAGAGAAAGACTGCGCGTCTATCGCTATTAGGGTGGGGACAACAAGTGATTATATGAGATAGGATAGGGATGGATTGGCACTTAGCAGACTAGGGACCAAGCCAGGATTGAGTTAGCTAACATATGACAATAAAGTACAATAGATCTAGTGCAAACCGGTATAAGCTCGCAGAGAGGTAGTGGTTAGGGAAATTAAACGTATAAGGACTGACGGGGATGAACTTCTGAGGTGACGGAATAGTTTATCTGATATGTATTACTAAGTTGGGCAGAGCCATAACCTAGGAAGGATAGTAAGTGTAAGAGAAATAGTCACCAGTCCCCGAAACACTGCTATCAGCTTCAAGTTAACTAGTGGCGCATGGCGAATATATAGTCACTGGGCCCTAGTCTGGCGTGCTGGTGGTGGAGGGTTTGGAACCTCTGTATACATTTTGAGACAGCGCCCCCAAGGCTGCACGATCACAATGTCGGAAGAGACAGAGTGAGTTCAACCTACGTCAAATAAATTATAGTTCGCGATGCGAGCACCCGGGTCCTCTTGGACGGTTGACATCCGCGTTGGAGAATGCACATGCCCCTTCTACCAGGCGATGTGGCTCCCCCGAATCCATTCGTTTTCTGTATTTAGGGATCAGTCGGTTCTAAGCAGTAAGAAACACTCGCCATAGTTTTTCCTCCTCCCAATCCACCAGCGGTGGCCATAGGAAAACGGTGTACCCTTCACACTTGTTCCCAAGCCACCACCACCAGCTTTCGATGGCCTGCAGAAACAGCTGAACCGAGTGGTGGATAAACTTCAGAGGCTGGGAGCCAGAAGGGCCACAGCCATCAGTAGGCAGTTGATTGCTCAGTGGCAAATCCTGCTTCGGCAAGGCACAACATCTGCAACCGACGGTCTGCCGTCGGCGGTCGAAATAGTGCACCTTAACCCAGATGGCTGTCTAGGGACACAGATTTGGGCTTTTGTGTGCTTTTTGATCGGCCTACTAGTGGCAGTGACTGTAGCGTGCAACGGATCGCGTATCATATCAAGTTGACTGTTGTGATAGTGAATCTTACCCGCTGAGCGGCGATACTCTTTAGGCTTGCCCTCAAGGTGAGTCTACGGATGCATAATTCATTTTTGGTTCTTATCCATCGGCCGTCCGGAAACCGCAAGGGTGTGCTTGTTATCCGATTCGCGAGGAGAGCGTCTTATGAGGCTGATCTGAACCGAAGCACATAACCCCAACACGATATGTCCCTGAAGTCTTTGCGCCTCCGAATTTTTGAGTCCAAATAGGAGCTAAGGGTCAGTCGTGAGTAAATGTCTGGCTACTATTGCTATTGCCGTACAGCGCCAGCTAGAGTAAAGGGACAAACATGATTTCATGTGACTCATACATCGTCCATCGGCTTCAGACTGGTCATCTGTTAATGATACCTCATGCGTTTCATGTAAGCCTAGTATTTCTTCAGGGTTTTAGTCAGTAGACAACAAGCTACAAGAAAATTATGCAATGCGAATGAACGTTGAAGATGGCGTTCTGTAAACAAGAGTGTCGCCACTGGATTGGTCCCCACATAGTGTCTCTCCCTATATAGTGTTGCTCCCTGTTTGGCAGCCGGTTGACTCATAGTGATATTTCGATAACCACACTTGTATCTTTCTCTCATTTCAGGATTCGATAGATCAGTGAACTCTGCGCACCAAACAGACAATACTCTTCCAGGCAGGACATATGTACTAATCAAAATAACCAACAAAACTTTTCATTTCGTGCTATAAGTAATGTGCATCAGCTACTTGCATTGTTCTCCCATAGGCTAACACCCACCGGATCACTTTACAGTATATTTGGTAGAGAGCTGTTAGCCATTTGCCTATTGATCCGCCATTTCCGTCATTTGCTGGAAGCACCCGAGTTTTACGTCTACACAAATCATAAACGGTTGGCGTCGGCCTTACTAGCCAAGCCTGACAAATATTCACCCCACGAAATACGTCAGCATGACAATATTTCTCAATTCACCAGTGACATCCACCATGTATCAGAACATCTGAACACCATTTCTGACATCTTTTCTCGTCTGAGGATCGACTCACTCTACCCGACACCCACGATCCACCACACTACAAACAGCACCAGGTAACTGTTGTATAGTGGGTGGCCGACTATTGGTTACGCCTGCACTGCGCCTGCCACACTACACGATAAGGGAGAAAACAGAGAACTCGGGACACTGCTGTATTGTCAGGACAAAACATACAGAGCTTCTGCGTAAATATATATGGTGACTAAATGGCCAATTATGGTCGTTCACTTGTTCGTTCTGTACAACCAATGGCGGTGTTCCGGTCGTAAACAACTTCACTCCCACTCCACTGGTCGTGCGTTGCTAAGCCGTGTTTGGTGGGCTCCACCAACGCACCTGCTATCCGAAACGTGTGGTACCGATGGTGACCTTAGGGATGCGTGCTTCTCTGCACATATGCTTTTTTCGTGTCTGGGCGCGTCCTGACAATAACATAGACTGTGATGTCCCACATCCGTTCCAAGACCCCTAGTTCCATGCGCAATGGGCCGCCTTGTTTTCGATGCGTTACATAACGCTGCACACCCTGGAATACCTGCAAGGAGCAAACTCCTCTCTCGAAACTTTGTATGGCCGAATATGAACGAAGACATCCGTTTGCGGGACAACTTGTCTCGCATATCAACGTTCAAAAGTCTTTCGGCGTACTTACTCACCCGTCGACACTTGCTCCCAACCAGACTGCCGATAGGACCATGTTCACCTAGACATAGTCGGCCCACTGCCAATAACCAACGGTTTTTCCTACCTTCTCATGTGTGTCGATCGCTCCACACGATGGTCTCAAGCTATCCCCATTTGCGATATTTCTGCCGAGACCATCCTCGAGCATTCATAAACGTTTGCATTACCAATTTCGGGATCCATTCGTTTATGACCACTGACCGCGGATCGCAAGTTGAATCACAACTATTCCAGCGTCTCACTGAATTACTCAGATGCAAACGCATTCGCACCATTGCCTATCATTCTCAACCAAGCGGTCTAGTTGAACGATTTCAACGACATTTAAAGACCGCCTTGCGAACACACAACAGTTCATCTAACTAGTCTAAGCTTCTACCACTAATACTGCTACACTTACGCACGATGTTCCGTTCATCCATGAACTGTTCGCTATCAGAACTGGTTTACGGCACAAGAATACGGATACCGGGTCAATTCTTTTGTTCGACTAGCTAAACTGTTCCTGATTCATCTACTTATGTTACTAGATTAAAAAAGCCCGTGTCTCAACTACGTTATTACCCACTTCCAACACAAAACAAAACATTTTATGTCCCTCCAGACCTATCCACCTGCTCTCACGTTTTCATTCGTTCTGATTGTGTTAAACCACCCATACAGCCTCAGTTTACCGGTTCCTTCCGTGTTCTTTTGCGGAATGACAAATATTTCACTGTTCACTTACAGGACAATCAGGAAAGCATTTCTATTGGTCGCTTAAAACCTGCTCATTTCGAGTCTCATGAATCAAGTGTCCCTGATGGTCCAAAACACAAAGTTCCCATCGACAAGTCTGCACGCCCACCTTCAGAACCTGCTAGCGAGCGCCCTGTACAACCTCACCGCAGACACATACACTAGACAGACCATTTCATCGCAAATTGACATCAACTAGTTCTTCGCGACCTGACACCTGAGGTTCCACCGACCTTTGCCTTTTCCATAAAGGGAGAGTATTTGTAACGGTTACCCCTCCGTTCAACTACGTCTCCGAGCAACTGCACACCTGCGCCTACCATCTCTATTCTGTTTTGCCTGTCTCACAATCACGCGTCAAAATCGTGCCAATAAATACGACCATTGGCCAACAACAGGTTTCGTGAACCCGTTAGTGGCGCAATGTGATGTCGCATTGTTATTTCTCACGGTCCACTAGACGTCTATAAGGACAGAATTCGGCCAACTCACTCACCCAACACACCACACACACGCATCGCACGCACGTTAGAGCGCAGACAGACTAAACACACCAGCACTGCACGCCTCATCGGCCCTCGGAGCTAGCGTCATCAACCATCAGGCCACGGACAACAAGGAGCAAGTGTGCGATAATATTGCCAAGAGAACACTCCTTGCATCCAGCCTCTCTCGTTCAATCTCACCAAAGACCTTACTATTCCATAAGTCTCTCCAATGTTGTGTGCTTCATTTTTACATTGTATTTACACTCATACGGTTCACCTAACCTTGCAATATATTTAAACGTATTATCAAACTTTATTAGTATCTCTCGCCTTTGATATTCGAGCTCAACTTCCAATTACTGGAGCTCTAATACGCTCACGAAGCTTAGAGTCATGCTTAGGACATGTTGTCACTCAGCGCGCCACCTACAATCCAGGGTACAACACTCAAGGTTTTGGGGCGTTTTACGTGCCTTAGAAGTTCTATTAGTTCTGATCGTAGGGTGACAGATGAGGTCAATACACGAATCTTTAATGCTCGGGTAGTAATTCCTTATTTGGAACACCTATGGCATCGAAGTTATGTACCCGTGAATCCCGGGGGACGTGTATATTAGTCTTCAATGCGGGCGGTTTTGCTGTATGGCTGTGGGACTTCGCCTGCTCGCGCAGTGGAACTGAATGGTCTTTAGGCTTCCAAAAATCGTAGTCTCAGGACCATAGCTCGTGCGGATTGTTGTCGGCGAAGCTGTGATGAGAAAATTAGAAAGCGGGTTTTCGGTTGTTTAATGGGAACTTATGGTGAAAATCGGTCAAGCTCCAGAAGCTGCTTTGGTGTTACGTACGACAATTCGGAGTGGCGGAAGCAGATGGGTAAGCATCACTTGACCTAGCAGAGGGATATGTAGGAGATTACGAAACGTTTTTATGTTGTCGGTGTTACTCGCCTTTCCGGATGGCAACCTTGAGGTCCTGTTGATGATTTTGTTGACAATGGCTTTCATATTTCACTACCGAGTCGTTGTTTGTCCTCCCCTGGCTTGTTTCCATCCTTCATGTGGTTATGCTAAGAGTCTTCAAGGAAGTCGGTTGACTGGCTATGCCAGTGCAGCCTATGGAGGTTGGCCGTCTCGTCTATCAGAAAACCAATAGGCGTAATTCAGTGATACTTATACTGTGTCCCTATCAGACACGAACAGTGCTCCGAGGGTATCGGCGGTCAAACAATGATGGGTTTTTGACGTCTTTAGAGAGCGGTGGCCGGGTTTCTGATCCGTATAATCAAATGGAACGCACCGCAGCATTATAAACTCGATCCTTGGCGAAAAAGCTGTTGTGGAGCCAACTCCATAGGTGATGCAGGTTCACGAAAGCATTTCTGGTCGTTCCACTTTCACGGATTCACGGATTGATACACAGGAGCGAGGCTTTCGCCCATGTGTATCAATCCGTGAATCCGTGAAAGTGGAACGACCAGAAATGCTTTCGTGAACCTGCATCACCTATGGAGTTGGCTCCACAACAGCTTTTTCGCCAAGGATCGAGTTTATAATGCTGCGGTGCGTTCCATTTGATTATACGGATCAGAAACCTGGCCACCGCTCTCTAAAGACGTCAAAAACCCATCACTTCAAATGGAAGCATCATTTTCGCGAGACCGCGGGGAAGTATACAGCCGCACAGGTGGGCGAATTCGTCTCTTACTGTAATAAAGACTGTCCTAAGCTTAGTTCTCGGTCCGAACAATCCAAGCGAGCGCTCCTGTCAAAAACAACCACAATGGTGCACGTGTATAACGGGCAAAACCAGATCAAAAACACTTGCACAGGCGAGTCGTATATAATGTGCAATACAAAGTATATGTCTCAACAGCACTCTGGCAATTCTTAAGCCTTCTAAATGCGCCATTAGCAGTGTACCATTTGGCGAGCCCTGGCTCATGATTCGTTGTTAGGTCTGCGACTTTGACCAATCAGAGCTTGCCAGGATGCCGAAACGGCCCATAGTTCCGGCCAATAGATTACGAGGCAGGCCGTTTGGCCGTAGCAGCACCCCTCTAAAAGCGATAAAAGGGTGTAGTATGTTCGCAAGAATGAGATTATTCAAACTCAGTGTGCGGATGTTCTGAGGATAGCAGCCAGGTAGGACTGAAAAATAGAGAATGCGATGTGTTAGCTGGATGTATCGGTAAGTTGGTAGTTCTCACCAACTGTCCACAGAGAAGTACAAGAACATAGGCTTATCAGTTTATTCTCCGAGCCACAGAACACGCGGGATAGAGGGGTGACAGCAACAGAATGCGGGGATACAAACATATAAACATACAAAAGGTGTTAGTCATTGGGGAGGGCTATCGATCTCCTCTGGATGGTATTCAAGGATGTCTTCATTACCGCCGCCGCTTCTGAAAGTAGACAAAACGGACTGTAATTAACGATGGTGCGCACCTTTACATCTGTTGGCACATCACACAGGCTCCCCTCTCAGCAAGGCGCTGTCCACAGCGCTGTCGGATATCATGTTTGCCGACTTGAGACGGTTGACATGCACTACGGTTGACCAGCTAGGCTTTCCAGGGTGAACAAGGCGGTAGGTTACGTCGGTAAGGGATTCTTCTATCGTATACAGTCCCTTCCATGCCCTATGGAACTTAGCCGGTATACCACTGGGTGGAGCAAGTTCATACAACCAAACCCTGTTGCTAGGGTTGAACAACCTATCTTGCGCAGTTCTATCGTAGTACACTTTTTGGTATCTCTGGGTGGCGCGCAGGTGTTGTCGAGCTAGTTCATGACCGAGAACGAGACCGGCCTGCATCCGTCTGACGAACACCGAAGAATACAATGCTTCCGGAGCCGGGGTCCGCGTCGAGGATAAAAGTACCAGCAGATGACATCCCAGCCTGTTGTCATAATGGATGGGGTTTGTCAGGTAGACGTCTGGATAGTAGCACGGTAAGCCAGTAGACAGCGCGGCAGTGCAACAACCCGCTGCTCAAATGCTTCGTGGTTGATAAAAGCTTTTAGCAGACCTTTCAGGGTTCTATTTGTGCGTTCCACCATGCCATTGCCGTCAGGGTGATACGCTGTAGTGCGAGTCTTCCCAATATTCAATATGTGACACAGCTCTTTGAACAAAATGCTTTCGAAGTTGGAACCTTCGTCATTGTGTAGTTGGTAGCGCGTGATCCATTCGGTGAACAGCGTATTGGCCACATTCCAGGCATCCAGTTTTGGAATTGAGATGGCCTCGCACCAATTTGTGAAATGAACAACCATCAGCAAGATATATACGTTACCTCGATGCGTTCTAGGCAACGGCCCGATAATATCTACGCCAATCATTTCGTTTGGAAACCCGGCTTTGGTCGTCTGCAAAGGTGCCGGGTCATTTGGTCTGCGATCCTTTACTTGACCACACCCTGTGCACGACTGACAGAACAGTGCACTATCACGCCGCATGTGTGTCCTCCAAAACCGGTGACCTGCTGACCCTTCCAATTTGTTCCGTCCTGCATGACCTAATTCTTTATGAAGGCGCTTCAAAACTGTTTCGACTGCACTGGTTGGTACCAAAATACGAAGCAACCAAGTGGAGCCTTGTTGGTAGTAGAGGACACCATCAGTCACACACAGCTGAGATCAAAGAACCCAAAGACAGCGCGTCGGATAGCTCGAACCCGCGATTTCGTCACTGGATGACCGGTTTTGGTCGTGGAACAGCCCCTCATAGATGAGTTTAAACTCGGGATCCGAAGATTGAACCGTGACCCACTCCTCAATCTCTGGTGCGTGTAAAGCCATCGATAGGACGTAAGAAACCGAGCACGACGGACGACCGCGGATTGGTCTGCGGAACAAAGCATCCGAACTTCCGTGTTGTTTACCCGCTCGGTGCTGGCTCTCGCAATCGTACTCTTACAGATACTCCTGCCATCTGGCTAGTTGACCTTCGGGATCACGAAAGTTTTGTAACCACAACAGTGATTTCTGATCGGTTCGGATTAGAAACCTGCGACCGATAAGGTCGTGGCGGAAATGTCGCATGAAGTTAACAAGCGCCAACATTTCCTTACGTGTCGTACAGTATCGCTCCTCTCGATATGAGAGATTTCAGCTGGCATATACGATTACTTTTTCCATCGCGTCACCCGAACGTCTGAGACAGCACCGCACCAATCGTGTTCCCCCGTCATCTGCTGGTACTTTTATCCTCGACGCGGACCCCGGCTCCGGAAGCATTGTATTCTTCGGTGTTCGTCAGACGGATGCAGGCCGGTCTCGTTCTCGGTCATGAACTAGCTCGACAACACCTGCGCGCCACCCAGAGATACCAAAAAGTGTACTACGATAGAACTGCGCAAGATAGGTTGTTCAACCCTAGCAACAGGGTTTGGTTGTATGAACTTGCTCCACCCAGTGGTATACCGGCTAAGTTCCATAGGGCATGGAAGGGACTGTATACGATAGAAGAATCCCTTACCGACGTAACCTACCGCCTTGTTCACCCTGGAAAGCCTAGCTGGTCAACCGTAGTGCATGTCAACCGTCTCAAGTCGGCAAACATGATATCCGACAGCGCTGTGGACAGCACCTTGCTGAGAGGGGAGCCTGTGTGATGTGCCAACAGATGTAAAGGTGCGCACCATCGTTAATTACAGTCCGTTTTGTCTACTTTCAGAAGCGGCGGCGGTAATGAAGACATCCTTGAATACCATCCAGAGGAGATCGATAGCCCTCCCCAATGACTAACACCTTTTGTATGTTTATATGTTTGTATCCCCGCATTCTGTTGCTGTCACCCCTCTATCCCGCGTGTTCTGTGGCTCGGAGAATAAACTGATAAGCCTATGTTCTTGTACTTCTCTGTGGACAGTTGGTGAGAACTACCAACTTACCGATACATCCAGCTAACACATCGCATTCTCTATTTTTCAGTCCTACCTGGCTGCTATCCTCAGAATATCCGCACAGTGAGTTTGATTCATTTTGATGCACACAGCCATATTACACAGTGTACAATTTCGCCTAAGAATTACCTCAGTCGGTTCATCCGCAAGCATGAAATTATTGTCTGAGTCCTCCTGGTCTTACAGCAGCAGTTAATATTTCGAAGCTATGAAGCGCACGCCAAACGGTGAGGCATGATTTTTGAGACTGTTTTATATTGCTTTCAGTACTACTCTCAGATCCAAAAAAAGTCATATCGTATGCGTTCTCGATATCTGTGATCGAAAGCCTCGAGATCCCTTCGACACCACAGGCGTTAGAGGTTGGTAGTGAGTCGTGCTTACTCGTTCCAGTGACGAAGTTGAAGAGGAAAGGCGAAAGAGGACGGCCTTGCCTGATAGCACTTGATATGGTGAACTCAGGCAAGAGCTTCCCGTAGACCTTCACACTTCCGCGGGAATTGGTGTACAGCGCCTTTAGGAGGTTCAAGGATTTGTGAAGTTCACCTTTACTCCACGGACACTGCCATAGTGCCTGACGGTCCACAGAGTCAAAGACAGATTTCAAGTCCAGGAAGACGACCGTCGTTGGTTGCTGGAAACAGTGTCACTCTTCCAGGATCTGTCAGAGGGTGCAGATGTGATCGATGCATCCTCTTGCAGGACAGAACCTAGCTTGGTTTTCACGAGTTTACCTCTCTCTATGTTCAGCCAATCTTCGAAGGACAACACGAGAGAGCAGCTTCTATGCCACAGCTGGCAGGCTGATACCACAGTGGTTTTCGCACTGCGTCCGTGTACTCGTTTTGAAGACAGGAATAACTATCGACAAGCCCCATTCTGCAGGTACTTTCTCTTCGCTCCATATCGCACCAATAAACTGTTAGATGGGTCACTAGAGATTCTCCGCCTTTTTGAACAGGGCTGGATACAAACCGTCAGGTCCTAATGCCTTCTCATGTTCCACTACGGATATTTCGTACTTTATTTCTTCTTCCGACGGGCGATTCAGGTCCAAGTTCCATTCGCCCGTATGCACTATCTACACAGGCCATATTTCACTAGGCCAGCTAAACTGTTCGAATTGTTCAACCCATTTCTCCAGTCGACTTTTTTGCGTACGAATTAACCATTCACCATGACCGTTGCTTTCCTATGGCCAATCGATTGGTCTAGGGTACGGCTGTTTCCGATGACAAATGCCTTCTCCATCTTTCGAGCTTTCGATGTCCACCAGAGCCCTCGTTCTTTCCTTAGCTCTTCACTCTTTGGCGTTTGAGGGATAAACACGCGTCGTCGTTGCTGGCTCGTATGGCTTTCCTGGCATCAGCCATGACTAGCGACCTCGATGATATCCATTTGTCTTGTGGTCGAATCGGAGAAGCCGCACAGACTGCACTGAACACCGCCAGCATAACCTCGTTCACATTTTGCCATGCTTCATCCACGTACTCATTACTAGTACAATATTGGTTTGCTTTAGGGAGTTGTTGACCTAGCTCAGATCGATACCGTTGATCTGTGATAGTTCTTCGAAGATGGTGAATTGACGTGCTTCTTGCGAGGGCCTGAAGGGAGACGAACTGTTAGGCGTTCACGCACCATAGCGTGATCGGAATCAAGTTGTGTGCCCCAGAATAAACGGCAGTCTTGAATTGTGGCTCTCCACCGATGGTTGATGACCACGTGATCCAACTGGGTCCACGGTTGATTTGCAGTTGGTGGCCGCCTGGTTGCGCAATGCGAACATTTATGTTGAAACTTCGTACTTGCTAGGAACAGTCAATGATCAGCACACAACTGGAGGGGTCGCTCTCCGTTGTCTGTGTGACGAACATCGACTCTGAATTGACCACCAGGTTATGATTCCAAGGAGCTCAAGTGACCGACTTGGGCATTCATATCACCCGCAAGGATCACAATGTCGGTGCTTCTTGCTCGACGAATGAGCCTGGATAACTCTCGATAGAAAGTATCCTCAGCGTCAGTACTGCGCTCCATTGGTGCATAAGCCGTCACCACAAACAGGCACCGTATTCAATGAGCTTGATTGAGCTGGATAGCCGGATGGCGCAAAGACGACTCTTCATTGTGGTCCAATCACGCAAATGGCGTTTAGCTCTGGGCTTAGTTGAACTCTCATGACAAATACACCATGAGTCACCGCTTCTGGATCACCGGCTGCACGGAGGAAGAAATGTGAAAGAGCTGAGCTCGTTCGAGGCATTTTGAAGTGGACAACCACGCGTGGGTCTTGTATAATCATCATCATCATCATCATCATCGACAGCATGACATCAGTGTTCAACACCGATGCTTCGCTGCCGTACAACCATGATTTATTTGAAGGCCTTATTGTGAAGAAAAGAATAAAGGTGGACGGGGAAGGGACTTAGAGCTGACTTACTACAATCATTCCGAGGTGCCTACACCTCCAAACAATGATTCAGGCAATCTGGATAGAAACTGACAACAAGATCGCCACTGACATCGGTTGGCAGCCATATCTAGCAGCGTCTCCAACCAGGCGCAGTGGGGATCACGCGGTCCCCATCCTGGAAGGCGGGTAGCACTGACAGCACCCACGTTTCGTGATTTCTTTCATATCCTTCTGGCAGGTCAAGGGTTGGCCACCTCCCTGCTTCCGCCACTCTGAATTGGGCTTGGAAAACAGCACTCTCTTCGGCAAACGATGGACAGGCATACGCAACACATGTCCCAACCAAAGCAGCTTCTGGTGCTGGATACATTCTTCAATTGGAGTACCCGTTGCACAGCCGAAAATCCACTTTCTAATTGCCTCGTTACGGATTCGCCGACACCAACTCACACGAGCTATGGTTCTGAGACGATTGTCGAACACCTGCAGACGTCTCACTTCCGCTGCTCGAACAGGCCAAGTCTCACAGCCATACAACAAGACAGCCCGCACTGTAGCTTGACACACGTCCTTTGAGATTCAGAGATAAACCACTTTGATGCCATAGGTGTCTCAAATTAGCAAACGCGACCCGAGCCTTGCAGATTCGTACATTGGCCTCATCTGTCATACTACAATCCGAACTAATACAACTTCCAAGATACGTAAAACGCTCCACAACTTGCAGTACCTCTCCCTTCGTCGCATCAAGTTATGTCCCGGGCCGGCTGGGATATTTCTCCGAGATTTAAGCAGTATCACTGTTCGGTCTGATATTCAGTGCTTGAGTGGGCCTGGTGGTGCTGTGCCACATGCGAAATTCCCAGCACTATGCAAGGAGGTGACAATCTGGTCCCAGTATGGGTTCTCGTCTGATGGTTGAAAAACTTAGAGATAAGTGACTCCGGACGATCGCGTTGTCGGAATCCACAAATGTGCTCCACAACAGCCGGTAGTCGGTTGTTAAGCCGCGCCGTCGGTAACTGATGCCAGTGTGATCAATTTGAGTTTGCGGCTAGCATGCCGTTGGGGGACACTATGTGGCCAGACGACTTCAGCTATTTCGGAAGTCAGTACTGCATAGAAACAGCCTGCGATCAGCACACAGCTGGAGCAATCGTCTACCGTTGTCTGTACGTATCGAGTCCAATCCATGTTGACCTTCTAATTAAGCCTCAGATACGATAAGTCCGCCCACTTGTACATTCATATCTCCGGAAACCACCACGATACCTGATCTTCTAGCTCGCCGCAACAGGGCATTCTGGGCGTCGTGAAACCTATCCTTAATGGCATCGGAGCTACAGTCAGTTGGGTCGTAGGCAGACACGATAAACAGACATCTATCAACTGCTCGCTTGTGAGCCTCCTTTACAGACTTCGCCAGACCATCAAGAGGTATCCAGTCAAGCAAGGATACTTCCGCCCAGTGAATTAGAAGGACACCAACCCCTGCACATCCCTCCGCAGTGGCCTATGGATCCCCAGAGATGCGCAGCCGGAAGCGAGTGGAGACTGATGGGGCGGTTAGCTCAGTCACTGTGCTTGCATCTTGAAATCTTGTTTCTGAGACACAGCAAACATCAATACCAAGTGAATCCAGTGTGAGAGCAAGAGCAGTTTGTTGTCCTGCTTGCTTCATAGTGGGGACATTGAAGGCAGCCAGACAGATTGGGCGTCGAAGCTTGAGGATTGATTTCGCGATACCTGAGGATGTCGGCGCCATGTGACGAGCAGATGCTGCACACAAAACCGATGCAAGACGAACGGAGTCATCAGTCCTAAGTGTTGGACTTACAAGGGGAGAGTTATTAATGGGGTGGTGGGAGGTAATGCAAATGCATTACCATTTCTAAGGAACAAGTCGCCAACCTGGAGGACCAGTAGACTGTATTCGTCAAACTTCTACCCATTGAGCAACCTGGTATGAGAGACTGAGTGTCGCGGCGACACCTCCCCCAGTATAGCTCACTGGGTCGCTGAGGTGCGTAAACCCTCACCATGGTACGGTCCAGTATCTTCGTGACTTCACTCAAGGACTGTATTCAACATCACATGCTAAGATGCCTTGTACATGTGCTTCGCGTGTCGACCGAGTGTTTTTTTAAAAAGAGTGGCGGATATCTAGGTGTGGACAGAATACGACGTGCCAGACGGGAATACAGGCTGTCACGAAGAAGTCTAGATGCTGTTGGTGTTGTTGGCCCTCCAGGATGGGGCCCATGTTACTCTCCGTGTGTTTGGCTGCAAACACTGTCAGTTTCTGTCCAGGTGCAGACACCTTGATTGTTAGCCCTTGATTCCCTTCCCTCTTTATTTCATTATACGACTTTGTTCGAATAAACTGACATGGTTATTTGGCGGTGAAGCACTAGTGTTCCTCACTGGTGTTGCTGTGAGTGATGGTGATGTCTCTCTTTGATGATCGACAGGCACTCAATATTTTGTCACTTTTGTCTGTCTATCTGTCTATTTTGGTTTTCGCCAATCTTTCAAATGTAATAAAGAGTCCAAAGCAACCAAAAAAGTGAAGAACGGTACACATGTGCTCTGTAATTGCTTCGGGCTTTGAATATTCAATACCAGTTTAGGTATGATGACGACATGAGCTGAGGGTTCGTGTTTTTGGGACGACTGGTGGCCAAAACATGAACATAGCTATCGGAAGGTCATAGACATGTGATCAACTTGTACAAGGCCCATTGGTGTGTTCTACGCCGGAGACCAATACGGCTGAGAAACAACTAACATCCAGTATACATTTGCATAGGGGGCGAGATGGCTCAAGTGGTTAGAGCGCGAATTTACTGACCGGAAGGTCCATGGTTCGAACCCCACCTCTGCCTCTCGACATCCCCTGTCTAGGCTTGGGCAACCTGCAGTATCTCAGCCCTCGTGCTTCCTTCGGGTGGCATGGCAGCTAGGCACCGAGAAGTGTTACAGCTGAACGATTTTTATACGTTTGCAATCAATATTCACATTTATCAACACGTCTTGAGTGTAAACTACACATAACGTTGAGTCCTGTGCCTTTCTGACTGATCCACTCAGCTTCTGCTTTGAGATCGTAGTCATTAGTACCATGTTTCAACTGCTCACGTTGACTGAGGGTCGTCTAGTCCCTCATTAAATGTCTTCGCTGAATCGACACGTCGGTGGAAACTGTAGAAAGGGTTGGCGCCACTGCGCCTAGTTCACGGTCGTGTGGAAGTTGAGATTTGACTATACAGAGACGCTTAGTCTTTGCTCATAAACCTCTAAACGTGCGTCGTTTCGAGATCCGCTACCCGTAACTTTATCTGCGTGTCTTATTGCGGCTTCTGTGCAATCGGTTGTAACCATTGGCACGGAAATTGCAAGATACCAAAATCTCGAGCGCAAAAGCACCCGTTTTACAATTTTACCAAATGTGTGCAGTATATCGGGCTAGAACGCGCACGGGATCGAGATTTTTGGTGGAAAAGGAGTTGAAGATATAACAGGTATAGTGAGTAGTTCGGAAGGAAGGGTGATTCGTGGTTCTATATAGGCTAGGTTATCAGCTGGAAACCAAAGCAATCTGGCATGGTGGTTGCAGTAAGTTGCATGGAGAAGGGCAAGCTAGAGCATGCAGCCTTCGAAACCGTTTATACAGCCCCCTGAGCATCCGAATAAGTGCTATGTTTTTAAAGGCGAGCTGGCTCAGTGGTTGAGCGCGAATTTACTGACCGAAAGGTCCGTGGTTCCGCCTCTCGACTTCCCCTGTCTAGGCTTGGGCAACCTGAAAGTATCCTAGCCCTCGTGCTTCCTTCTGGTGGCATGGCAGTTAGGCACCGAGGGTGCTACAGCTGAACGATTATTTATTTTATTTTTATTGGGATTCGACTTGATGTTATTGAGGACTATGTGGTCAAATCGTAAAAATCGGAGCCGCACCAGACCTTTCAACTTTCGCAGTAGTTGTCAACCGGGGGGCACAATATTCATAGCCGGTTTACTGCCTCGCATACAGTTTTGAAGTACTATCCACTGTCTTACCGCAAGTATGTCGGCTTTAGCAAGCTCTGGTAGAGCATCAATTGTACCAACGTATCATCCAGGATTGGGAATTCGGGGAGCTTTTTTGTACAGGATAATGTTCAGGGGGCGCGTCTTGAAAGTGAGACCTCGTCCCAAATATCATGGAGCATCTTCAGACGAGGTGACGTCACGCATAGAAGTTTCACTGTTTGTTGTCCCGTTCCTTTTAGTTGCAAACAAACGAATCCGTATAGCGTCTTTGACTGGAAGGTTACAACCGAATGCCTTGCCCTATCCCCGCCTTGAAATCAGCGGGTAAGTATGTTTCTTTTGCGTAATACTCATCCGCGTTTCAGTCTGTGTGGTGCTTTCAGGTAAACGAAAATGCGGAAAGGACTATATCGCAAACCTTATAGAGACCATGTTATCAGAACTGGCCCTGTCTTTCGTTGTTGTACGTCTTAGCCACCCTATCAAGTCATATTATGCCAGTGTCCACAATTTAGATTTGGACGCCCTGCTGTCATCCAGTCCCTACAAGGAAGCGTATCGACGGGAAATGGTGGCCTTGGCAGAAAGCCAAATGAAGAAGGATCCGCACGTATTTGCTCGTCAGGCTCTAGAAAATAGCTTGGCTCAATTTGGCTGTTGCTCACCAGCATCCACACCCGATGTCATTCTCGTTTCGGATGCCCGTCGTCCTTCCGACATGGACTTTTTACCGAGGTATGTGGACGAACTAACTGCATTTTCATTCGAATCACTGCGACGGAGCAGGTGCGTGTTGCCCGAGGATGGCAATACACCGAGTCGATTGATGATGCAACCACTGAGTGCGGACTCGATGCTTTTTCCGATTGGGACTGCCGTGTGGAAAACAATTTGTCCGGTGATGGACATATGAAACTGTTGGATCAACTTACTGAATGCATTTATCGTATCCTACGACAGTGAAAGCTTGTGACTACTTGCTTGGTAGCAACATTTTTACTCGCCTCAGGTGCTATTTTGATTTGCGATTTTCCGACGTGATTTGCATATATACTTTGTTTCAAGGGAACCGACTGTGTTACGTCAATTCAGCTAGGTATTGTGGTGAGGAATTTTCGACGAAAACATCAACCAACAAACCAACGGTTTTGCTTTTCTCCAATTTTCTCTTCCATAAGCCTTATGAGAGCGAGCTGGCTCAGTGGTTAGAACGCGAATTTAGTGACCGGAAGGTCCGTCGTTCGAACCCTGCCTCTGCATCTCGACTTCCCCTGTCTAGGCTTGGGCAACCTGACTGCCCTCGTGCTTCTTTCGGGTGGCATGGCAGCTAGATACCGAAAGGTTTTTACAGCTGAACGATTATATTTATTTGTTTGCCACCAACTGTTTGCTTTCTAGTAGTCGATTGTTTGGAATGAAGTCAACTTCAGCCTCTTGGGAAAGTTTGCAGGAGTCGTGGCTCTCTGTACGGTCATCTTAGCAGCGATCTAATTCTATTAGGCTCTGGGCCGCGAACCAATGGTCTCCAAACTTTTCAGCTTAACCCAAACTCAGTTACACATAGATGACATCATTTTGTGTGCACTGCGGTAACGGTAAAACTCATTTTCATCAACAAAACTCCTCCGAAGAGAAGTCACTGTCCTTAAGACTACAAGACATTTCGCTTGCCGAGCAGGCCATTCAAGTAGAGCCCTAATTATACATTTCTCGCTGGTGGCCTTCCGTGGAGATTGATGCACAATAAATTACCGACCAATGGGATAGGTGGGTTCGGCGGATGGCCTACAGTGCCCAGGTATCAGGCTGACGGTCACTCCCTAAAATTATGAGATCCTGATTTCGGGAAATGTGGGGTCGAATTATAAGGAGAACCATTCCGAATACACGATATTTTTCGCCTATTCTGGCCCAGCTTCCCAAATTATAGCTAACACGACTCTCTGAAATTTTACATTTGCCACCGCCCGACTTATTATTTTACGTTGTTCCCACACCGCTTTCAACAGATTGCAAAAGAGGACTATATAAGCACCAAACGATGCATTTGGCTTTTATCAGCTTCCGTTAACATGCCATTTAGCTTCCCGGTACTTACCTTGATTGGAACGCATAGAAGTATCTTCGTAGATTTCCTTCCCCTTCTCCACCTGTTGTATCTAATGGTCTCCTGAAATGCCCTTTACGCGGTCTAGACGGGCATGCAAAAGCGTCCGTATGTAGAAACTTTGTTCCCCCTTCTGGCTCCTCCGCTCACCTCAGAGACATTCTATAGAATTGACATTCTAAAGTTGATGCGTGTTATCCGTTCGCCATCGGGCTGACTAGACAGCCATCAAGCTCGTTATGGTTACGTACCAGATGAATTTCGGTGTCTGTTGAAGCAGCTTTGGTACTTGGACTATGTCACAGAATTGAATGAACCTTTCAGAAGTTATTTCCATTGGTTGGTGCAGATAACCGGTAGAAATTAAAAGAACTTGGTAGGTCCGGGTACGTGAATCGTGATTGAAAAGACACTTGTAAGTTTAATCGAGTGACAGACGCGCTTATCGGACGCGTGTTCTGTCATGGCAGCTAGGCACCGAAAAGGTGTTACAGCTGAGCGATTTTTTTTAGTTTCTCGGCTAATTTACCGCATTTCTACCGAATAAAGTCATGGGTAAACAAAAGGTTGGTCATTCCGCTCCACCCTTAGAATCGCCTTTTCGCTCGTGCTACGCGTATTCAGAATTCTCATTTCATGAATACGGTAAGTTGACTCCAGTGACTCCGTAAAAGACAGTCCTCTTTATCACCATTCGAAAGAGCTTCGTTTGCCGAAGTAAGACAGTCGTGTTCCGTGAAAAGTACTCAATAATTACGTTAGGTAGGGAGAGTTGCACCTGACTTTATGATATGATTGTTTACTGTGGGAAGTTTTAAATCAAAACAGAGTGTGGTGAAATAAACTATCATTATCCGACGCTTCGGTTGCCGTGAGAAATCCTTTTCAGGAATTCCTACAATCAATTTGTTTGTTCTTTGGTTGGAACAAGGACGATTATGCAATCATTTTGATCACGCCCTATATCTTAGTTCCGGTATCATCTTGGAAACAATATCTATGGCCTAATACATTTCGTGATTTCGCGATCTGCAGGTGCAATAAAGCCCCGAAACAAATCACAGTTGTCCGGCTGATTACCTGAAGGGCTCTAAAAATAGTCCGTTCTGAAGAGGGAACCAATAAAAAATGAGTTTTTTTAAGAAGAAACTACACACCTTTATTAATGGATTGCAGTCCTTACTCGTACCTCAGCTGAAAACCACATATTAAAAACTGTGTTCTGGAATAGTTTTTTTCACATTAAGTTGCTTCTTGCAGACGGAAATAGCTTTGTCTGATTAATCGTCTTCACCTTCGGCCGATGGTGGGAATTTCGGGCGTATTCAAAGGAGTTAACTCATCTAATGAAAATTTTGGAAATTACCTGCCAAGCGCCGCAAGTTACGTGTCTTTAATTTTCCCTGAAGAAATGGTCGTATCCAGAAAATCAACCACACGATGCTTTTCATACTGGAGTTCAACAGCTGGTTGTTTCGGAATCAGTTGAGACCCGGAGGCCTTGTGTAATTGGACTTTGGGATCCAACCACAATGGCCCATCAGTTGGTAACTACCGCATTCTCCGTGGGCGATGGGTGGTGAGGTGAACAGACTGACCATTCACCAGCAGTCCTATTGTTACCACGAAGTCAACACCTTGTCAGTGAAAGTAGCACCTGTTGATTCCTCCCGTGAATCAACGGTAACCAGTGCTTATTTTTCCCATTTGACTACTCATGAGTAGCGTGACTTACACCGTTCTCCTTCAATGCCGCTCGTTTTCTGGGTTTTTGCTCCCGCTTAAGATCTGCTAACCCTGTAGTTTTTTTTTGCTGTTGAGATTTGTCGCCTGTCCGTCTTCGCTTGCAATTTCGTTTCAACTCAACCCATTTTCGGGTGTCTGCTCCGACGGGAAAGCAGATCTCCCAAGGGTTGAACTCGGAACCCACCAGATTGCAGACGAGCGTTGCACCAACTCGACTTCCTTTGAAGCATTATTTTTGTATTACCTTTGTATTGCATCTTGTCTGAGTGTGTTTATTGAGATTTCGTTTTGAATTGGCCTGAGCGCGAACTTCGATTTCGCACGTGACATGTACTGCTACGTCATGCTTTCAACTAATGATTACAGTTACATTTAATTTGTGCCAAATTCGCCCGATCCCCCTTTTTCCATACAGTTTCCTTTTGATTTGGGAATACCTCCCGAACGTACTGACTGACTTCTGCGCCGTTATTTCTGTATATGGCCTATTTACACTGTCTAACTGCCCGTATCCAAAGCCCTGCTGCCCCACGCTATTATTGATTGTACATTCTGCTTGATTCATAATGTTTACTAGCCCGTTTGTTCGTAGAACCATTCCTCAATTCTGCATCTACTGCCCTAATCTGCCTGTTTCGACTGCCTACGGAGTATGTATTCCGTAGAATCCGATAGCCTTGATCGTCCTGTGAGATACTTAGCAGCCACCTTTCTGAAAAACCTCAGGCACTTCCACAGTTCCTATACGGGTGGGCTTCCTGGGGGCGCCTGAGCTCGATACACCAGCGTCAAGCAAGGCTGTCCACTTTAATCTTTTTTCCTCAACTTCGCCACTGGTATGACCATGAAAGACTCACTCTCAGCCTCCGGTGATTTGGGGGTCGAAATGCCCCCAGCGTATTTGCTCACAGATATGGAGCACGTGGACGATGCAGATCTTTGTGGATATGATGCCATCTTAATGCAGCATACAACAATACAAACGATTCAAATGGTCCAGCGCTACGTAAAGTGTGGAGTGCTGCTGCAAGACTGCGTGGACTCAAACCCGAATATCATGCTTGTGGATGGACCGATTCAGGTAGTATACAAATTTGTTCAGCTGGGCAACTGTATTAGTCTCAGTAGTCTAGCCAAACACGAGATTTCCGCCCATATTGAGAGAGACAGAAATCTTGTGAACCGTCATATCTGTGAAGCAAGCGCGACATCAGCTTATCTGCTGAGGGTCGAGTTTACAATGCTGCGGTGCGCTCCGTATTACTATGCGGGTCAGAAACCTGGCTGCTGCGCGCCGAGGACGTCGAAACATTCTCTGTTTGACCATCGATATCCTCGGAGCATTGCTCGACTCTGTTGGGAAGACCGGATAAGCATTGCTGAAATACGTCGAATGGCATTCGGAAGAAATAACTCACCTTCGACAGACGCACTGATCACTGCATAGGTTGCGCTGGCTTAACCACGTGTTGCGCATGCCAGTCGACCGACTTCCTCGAAGGGTTCCTTTCGCACAACCACGTGAAGGGTGGAAACGAGCCAGAGGAGGTCAACAAGTGACTTGGCAGCGAAAGATAGAAGCAGTTACCAGCAAACTCAGCTGCACTGGTCATTGCCGTCTTCCAGGATGGGTACCCCTAGACGGGCCACATCAGTGGTTAGAGACATTGTCAGACACGGCTCCGTCGCGCCCTCAATGTCGCATGTGCATCCAAGCTATTGCCTTCAATGCATAGCTCCCGAACCTCTCTCATATGACGGTCCATTGACAGTGGTGTATTTACGCACCAATTTACCAGCTCCCACCTCCCCAAATCATCGGTGGATCAAACTGTGGCATCTACGACCACTGTAATATAAGTACGCGGTTCTTACAGCCGATTATGATGACTGGCTTGTTCAGCCTAACCAAATGATCCCAAACGAGTGGACCAATTACCAACCGAACACCACCCAAACGAGATCGGGAGAAGCCGGACGGCCAGTACAGTCGGAGACTGGTAAATGACCAGTTATCATAGCACACCTGTAACTTGACATCGGTTAATTAATCTGGAGATACTCAAAACCAGTGGTTGATTTGCCATTTTCATAAGGAGTCGTTGAAACCGGTATCGCGCAGCTCACAGGAATCCACCGATTGTCTACCAAACCTCCCGGAAACGGTGGAGTTGATGAACTTATTTCTCTTTTGAGAGGCCCTGATCGAAATTTGGCCCCATGCTTTGAGCTGAGCTGTGATCTCTCCAGGGTTATAAAACCCAAGTGACCAGCTATGAATGGACTCTTCTGAGAAATGGTCTCTCCGGATGAGACGACTGTATTATCGATGCCACTAATTGTAGTCTCTTCTGAACCCAAAAAAACCTGAGTAGGTTACTGAAAAAAGGATGAAGCGACATCTCAAAATATAACCTCCATGGTTTGCGAATACCAAGGATTTATAGATGTAAAAGGTAAAAACTTGATAAACAATCGGTATAGCCTTTGCTGGGTGCGGTTTCACTTATACCACAGAAGCTTCGTGGGGTCAGATGACTATTTAGGAAGCTTTGTCTAGGTTTTGAGGCAAACGGAGATGCTCGTCAGCTCTGTGCCCCTTCTACGATTCACACTGGGATGCTTGGTGATTTCCACCTTGTTTACTATCAGTCGCCGTGGTGTGAATCGTAGTCCCCGCCCCAAAACCCCTCACATTCTCAAGATCTGTTCTGTCTCCTGCCACCTCTGAGTATTTGGCCAACACCCGGATATTCATATACGTTTCTTGGGGGTTTGTTTCTTCTTTTGTGCTCATCAATACTCGCTTTCTATCCCATGTATAACCGCTGCACTAGTACTTTCAACCGGCTGTTTTTCGAACTTTTCCGAAACAATGACTTCTCGATCAATACCAAGCGTTCGCGTTAAGCCTGGAAGTTTTTGGCCGTGATAGTTGTCAGTGAATTTTCACATTTTTCGGCCGTGATAGTTGTCAGTGAATTTTCACAAAATTACGGCACGATCCTTATACTGACGTGCACTGAATAGAGGGGCAAGGAGGAATTCCAGACGTCAAGGTTTCTGTGACGTGTGCTCGCATCCAGCCTTCATTTGTAGAACTACCTTGCCCAAGGGTTAGGCCAAATATGTTGTCGTAGTCGAAAGTCCTTTCGATAGGTTCGTTCCATTGGCGAGGGTTATGCGTTTAAAGCGTCAACACACACGGGTGATGTTGCGTACACGGGCCCTAGAAATGACCTTTCCAGGCAGAAACTGTGATAAGTATTGTGCAGCATCGGCTGCTACACAGTTCGAGATGGACGGTGTCTTCGTCGCTGCTTGAAATTGGTGGAATAACCTCCGCGTGTTGTTTGTTCACTTATGATCCGACAATGTTAAGTTTAGAAAAGTTGAGATTACAAAAGTGGACGATGTTTAAACTTGGTTTTATTGTAAACTAATTTTTTTTGGTGACTAATGAAATCTGCTGAATATATGATGCATACTTTGCGATATGTGCAGTGTAGCTTTACTTTTAAAAACAGGATGTCCAGAATTGTTCTCACGTATGCTTTATTTCGTTTGTTTTTTTGGCATTTTGGTAAAACACACGTTGGTTATCAGTGCTTATGGGTGTAGAACTGCAGTCGCACGCGTACCCGCTCTCAGCGGCTACAGTAACCCTACGCTTGCCAGGTGGACTGGCCTTCTCTTTGCCACAAAAATTATTGGGAAAGATCCCCTCAGTGGCAGCTGATCGGTTTGCCGAGCTTGGTAGTTAGCTTCCAGACTGTTTCGTCACCGTACAAAGAGCCGTTTGCAGTCGAATTACCAAGCGTGGCGAACACACCAACGACCACGTGACATAACCGAGCTATAAATATTTCGACACTTACGGCAGTCTAAACTGTGCGTCATGCGCCTAGTAACTTACCTTCCGTATCCGGTGATGCTATAGAAACTTATACACCGTTTGAATGCGGAAGCAAAGGGTAAAACTAATAAGTATTGCTGGATTTTATGCTCGCTATCCTATTGGGAAGATTTAGTTTCGGGACTTTACCAACCGACCAACTAAATTTGACGTGGAATTTAGGGTATGGTCTATAACTCACCGAATGCCACAAAGGGTTCGATACTAGCGGCTGTTCTGATGCGTGTTCTGAAAAAAAGAATCTATATCAAACGGTTTTATTTGAAATCTCCAGCCAAAGTCACACTGTCAGTTTGTTGCCATACCGTGCTGCGGTCGGAAGTGACCGTAACTTGACGTGCTTGGGTGGTAAATTTCGTTGCGATGAGGGATAAAATTTGTCTCACGAATTCGTATCAGGGATAAATGAACTAGGTATTTAGCCTTTGATGTTCGCAAGCTTCGAAAGGTTACTTCGTACGTGAGCGGTACCCCAGTGAGGTACCCCAGTAACTAAGTTCCCGAAAATGCAGTTTTGGTTGATTGATCGATTGATTGAACGATTGATTTTCTGACCGTTCACTCAGCACTGTCAACCATGTCAACCATCATTTTGGACAGCCAAAGTGAATTGCTTGAATTGGTGTGTTTCATCAAACCGTATTAGCTAGACAGGACAGCAAGGTTGGTGACCGTTCGGGGTGGAACCGTTGCTAAAAGTTGATGGCTATAAATTCGTTTGTCTCAATTTAATTCGCTGACAAGAAGCTATTTGTTTAAACGACTGAGAAGGACCAGTGAGTGAGTAATAACAGCTGTGAAAAACCTAACCAGGAGGATCTACGATTCGTCTCCTTATGAGAAAAAGGAACCTCTCCGATAATACTGATTGCTCCTTTATATTGGGGAAATGAACTCACACAAAAAGAGAAGGCAAACAATGTGACATCTGGTGATGTGGCGAAGTGTGGTGTTGACAGATTAATCGGAAAAATTCGTACCTTCACTTGATAACAGAAATGCGAACGCGGTCCGCCTGTGGTTGCTTGGACACTTTGGAGTGCTAACTCCAATACGGTCACATCTAAGATGAACAAGTGGCGAAATGGCTCAGTTGTTAGAGCGCGAATTTACTTACCGGAACGTCCATGGTTCGAACCCGACCTCTGCCTCTCGACCTCCCCTGTCTAGGCTTTGGCAACCTGGCAGAATTCAAGCCCTCGTGCTTCTTTCGGGTGGCATGGCAGTTAGGCACCGAAAGGGTGCTACAGCTGAATGATGATGATGAACGTGAACAGAATCCATCGATTTGTAGTAAGGCCCCTAAGAACTGGTTAGTGAAGCGATATTCATCGTCTTTGCATCTGCACGAAGTCGTTTAGAATGTTGGGATGTCGTCCCAGCAATATCGTGATTATGTTGACTCAAATCCAGTCTATCCAAGTTGCGTCGTTGAGCACGAACGATTCACATGGCCAATGTGTGTCAGGCATCGCAGTGACTGTGCCGTTGACAGATTATCTAATGATAGTGGAGGTTCCTGAGGCGCATTGTTCTAGGGACCAGGTGCAGCATTCATCTCGGACGTCTAAAGCCGGCTTACTGGTTCAACATGATGGATCTCGTGTATGTCAAACTCCCATGCTTGGTTTTCGATTACCCGCGCCCATTGAAAGAACAATTTGGTAATCGTTCTCAACACTTAGGGCATTAGACAATATGTGGATTTTAATCATGTGCATCTTCAATCGCAACCTGCCATTGAAACTACACTGGAAAAAGCGGAACTTGGGAAGTAAAGTTACTTCCGCTTGGTTCCATTCTGGTCGGAATAGAACAATGAAAATCGATTACTTCGTCGGATCGACCTACCGAATCGCTCACAGGCTGGCAAAAGCGAAAACCCGGGAAATTCGTGAATACTGAACAGATTTCCAATCAGTGAAAAGAGTGTAGGACCGAAGGAGAAGTCCGTGTTTCAGCAAGTCTTGTAAACAATTAGTAGTGAATTTGTTCCCGAACTGCCGGTTGCTTTTGACATAAGAACAAGACATCGGAACAAGTGATCAAGCTACTAGGATGGTCGGGTTTTATTGCAAATGGAGAACCAATGGGGTCTCTTTTAACTAAACCACTAAATCAGTCTCGAATGCCGGACAAAAATGAGTATTGGTCATCTAGGTTGTTGAAGATTATGACAGGGTGATTGTATCGGATATTGGTTTTCCGACGACGGACCGTTCAGTTTTTTATTCCACTTGGAGGTAGGCCACAGTAACCCGTAGGGTGACTGCTTTCCTGAAGTAAAGAGTGGAGGAATGGTGCATAGATCCAAGTTAGTTTGTACTTCGTACCACGCTACTGTTGTTACCATTTCTTCATTGCCAACTGCACACCACAACGTGTCAACTAGGTTGATTGCAAACCGTTCTCCACACACCTGCCCACCAGTCCAGCTCACGCCGGCCTCACTGGGAACTCCCACGACCTCGGTCATCAATCGAGGTAGATTATGACGGGGTCATTCTCGTTATGATTACAGGCAACATTTATAAGTCAAATCTGCCAGGCACTGCGCCATACCGGCTGATTAATCCATGATAAAGAGGAGTAACGTTATTTTTTCTGGATATCCAGACTATGAGGTTACTCATTTGGTGCAAGCAAATGCTATCGATGAGTACTCAAAGGAGCAATACAGTGTAGGAAGAAATTTAAGATGTCAAAATGGAAATATATTGGACACGGCAGATTCCATACAACGTAATCCGTCCTGCCCCGCCGAATGATGTGTGAGTGGGAGCTTGGAAGGATTCTTCTGGACGGAGGGCGGTGCTCTAAGCCCAAGAAGAAGATTAGGCGTTTCAACGTGGCTCTTTTGCAGGAAAAAGGTGTAGTCTGGCGGAGTCTCATGCATTGCATGGTGTCTAAACCCCAAACACTCAGTCGGACAAACGAGAATGGAACGGACAGCATGAATGCGACTGATGTGGGTTAGTAACCATTTCTTCTACGTCCCTCCAGCGGAGGAAGGTCACAAAAACCCTATTCTGAAAGGCCGGCTACACGAAAATAACCCCACACCTTCATCATTTGATTCGCACCCCTATGTCAGATCAGACCTTGTCCACTATGCAGTTTACACCATTGTGAAGGAGGTGGAGGACACAACACTTGTCTCAGTGATGATTCGGCAGACATATTGTGGTTGATGGAGCCGAGTGTTCATCTCGAGTGCTGCACAACTAAACATCTATTTTCTAGCTATCTCATCACGAATTTTTTGACCTCATCATCAGATACACGCAATGCTTATGAGATATCGGTGCCGAAAAAAAACCGGGAGAAGCCCCTGCAGTCTAGAAATGGTGCAGTAACACAGCTCTTTTTGTAGCCCAAGCTACAAGCAACCCTTGAGACCAGGAGATGTGCCTTTCTGATGCCACAATTGGCATAAATTAGAAAGCTTTATTCGGGTTCTGCTCGTTGACCTCATCAGACACAATTCCGTTAGTCATGCTACAACGACTGAGAAATGTAAAACTTCCCACGAATTCTTCTGAGTCTCCCTGCTTTGCAAAGGACGTGTTAAAAATGCACATTATGAAGGACAACTTCGAACCGCTTGGACGCAAGGCCCATGCTGAATGATTGTACGATGGTGGCTAGATTGTCTGGTAGCGCTTGGGCTTTCTAATGACCTTCAGGGATCAAGGCGATATCGTCTGCGTACCCAATATGACCCAACGACCTCCCCACCGACGAAATGAACACCGTTCTGCTCAGCATTTCATCATTGAACAAAAATAAGCGTAAATAGGCTAGACAGGTACTGACTGAAGGGTTCACCACCGTCTTCGGAAATAGCAAGCATGGGGTCATCAGAACCAGGTTTAAACGGATCATGAAGCTGATTGACCGCAAAGTTCTGGTAGGCGAGTCATCGATCGACATACTGGGGCGAGATGGCCCAAGTGGTTAGAGCGCGAATTTACTGACCGGAACGTCCGTGGTTCGAACCCCACCTCTGCCTCTCGACTTCCCCTGTCTAGGCTTGGGCAACCTTGCAGTATCCCAGCCCTCGTGCTGCCCACTCGGGTGGCACGGCAGCTAGGCACCGAAGGAGTGTTACAGCTGAACAGTTTAGTTTTTCAGCCAACGCCAACAGCAATTCACTTGACGATGAGCCCAATATTTCTTCCAGCAACCAACAATGGTGGCCTTCTCGGATTTGAACGCTGCTTTCGGCATTGTGAACTGTCAGGCACCATAACGCTGTCAATCGAGTAAAGGTGTCTCCCACAAATCCTTGACACTCTTAAGGTGCTCCGCGTCAACTCTCGCGGACGCGGGCAGTTCTACGGGAAGCGCTCGCCTGAACTCACTACATCAAGTGGTGTCAGGGGGCTAGACATAGCTCAGTGGTTAAGGCGCCAGCTTACGGACTGTAAGATCCGTCGTTCGAACCCAATCTGTGGATCTCTATTGCTCCTGTCTAGGCTTCAGACAGGACTGGCGGTACTTCAGCGCTTGTGCTTCCTAGGATTGGCGTGGTTGCTAGACACTGAAAAAGAATTATGACTGAGGGATTATCATTATTTCTTTACTTAGTGGTGCCAATAAAGGCTTTTCTCTTCAAATCCGTCATTCCGACATTTATGGAAGACTCACTATCAGCGTCTGGTGCCTGTGGGCTCGAAATGCTGCCAGAGCACTCGCTCGTGGATCTGACGCCACTATAGTGCAGACAACATTAAACAGTCTAAATAATTCTGCCTCACGGATTGGCATGCGCTTCACACATGCGAAGTATAAGGTGCTAATGCAAGACCGAATGGGCTCGAACCCTCCCCTCATGCTTGCGGATGAGCCGATTGAGTTATCAGTCCTCTCACGAAAGATGATTTTCCCATTTGGATTGGGAGGGCCAGAGAAGCTTTTGTGAACCTGCGTTATCTGTGGCTTGGGCGTGACCATAGGTTTAATCGTCAGGGGTCGAGTTTACAATGCTGCGGTGCGCCCCATATTACTATACGGATCAGAAACCTGGCCGCTGCGCACAGTGAGCAGAAGATTGTGACCCTTCTTCAGTGAAGTTCCCTAAAACTGCATTCGCCCATCCTACACCATCCGACGGCTGTATCGTTGGCCACTCTGGTTACTCCGCCCATGTACTCAGACATCGTACACAATGGGATGAAGGTAGTAGCAATCAAACCATCGTCATCCCGCCGGCGGTAAATGCTGGCGCCCAACTGATATACCCCATGAGGGAAGTACGACCAAGCGACGAATGGAAAATAAGGGAAGAAGTAGGCAACAGCATACTCGTTTCCAGGGGGGGGGGCGAGACGGCTCTGAGCGCTGATTTACTGACCGGAAGGTCGGTGGCTCGAGCCTGACCTCCGCATCTTGGCTTCTCCTGTCTAGGCTTGGGCAACCTAGCAGTGAATCTGCGTACGCATAACATCAGCTTTTGCGTCAAGGGTCGAGTTCACAAGACTGCGGTGTCATCCATTTTATTATACGAGCCAGAAACCTGGCCGCTGCTCACTGAGGACGTCAAAAATCTTTCAGTCTGACCATTGATGTTTTCGGAGCACTGCTCGAATCTGGTGGGAACACCGGATCAGTAGCGCTGAAGAACCTCGAATGGGATTTAGAAGAAATTGCTCATCCACGATAGATGAACTTACCACACTCCAAAGGCTGCGCTGGCTTGGCCACGTGTCCCGCATGCCAGTCGACGGAGGGTTCTTTTCGCACAACCACGTGAAGGGTGGAAACGAGCCAGAGGCGGTCAAACAATGACTTGGCAGCGACGTGTGAAAGCCATTACCATCAAGTTCAGCTGCGCTGGTCATTGTCGTCTCCCTGACTGGGGGCCCCGAGACGGGACGCATCAATGGTTAGAGACATTGTCAGACGACCCAGTCGTGCGCTCAGTGGTGTCGATGCATCCCGGCTGTTGCCTTCAATGCACAGCTCCACCAACAAAATCTCCCAAATGAAAAGTCGACTGGCGCCCCGGTATTTTCACATCAATTATATCAGTTACCGCCTCCAATGTGCACCTATCTAACCTACCTCCCGAAACCATCAGCAAGCGAAACTGTGGGAGCTACAACCACTGTACGGTATGTACGCGGTTTAGTCAGGTTGTGATGGTAACTATGAGCCAAATCTTTCGATGGAAACTTAGATGTTCACCTGTCAATTCACTGGTTTCATATGATCACACAATTTAGCAGCAAGTACTCCTGTCCCTCAGCTCAGTCGAAAAGCCGTCACAGAACGCTTCCAACAGCTGGAACTGATCGATTATGGGAAGGCAAAAAAGGGTTTCACAAGGGTTTTTACATGTCTCCTGAAAGAACATACACAGTGCATCACAGATTGCCTTTTCAGACCCCCTCCTCCATGAGCTAAGTGAGGAAACCTTGACACCTGGAATTCTCGCCTCTAGGGAGAGAGGACTAGGTTTCTTTCCCAGTGATCATTGACAAGACTTTGTAAGTTTTTAACAGCACAAGGACAAGTTGTACGCTAGCTATGAACCACAACCCCGTGCCCGAATCACTGAGCTGCTTGATGCAACGACTGATTTTGTGTAGAAACCATACTACCAATGAAGATACTGAGTAGTTGTTCTATTCTTAGCGAAATTTGACCTAGGATAGCTAAAGATACGCATTACTGTACTATGAGTGATTCCACAAATTTGGCCCAATTTTTACTGGTTGGTAGTACGACCAGATTTTGGAACCTGTAAGTGAAGTCAGTCAAGACCGCAAAAAATAAATCTTTTGCACCCATTCGGGTGCTATCAGCCGTCAGTAGTTCGTCAATCTTCAGGAAGACCCAAACATGTAGCTTCTCCTCTAGTGGTTGAAAACAATTGCGGATGATCAGCAATGTGAGTAACTCTCACTCATACAGGATAAAGCACCAATCATCCTTGGGTCTCGGAATTCCTATCGTACTGGTTGGGATTTCTCGACAAAGGTAAGCATCAACGTCTTTTATGCTCCAATGTTTTTTTTAAACAGTGACAACGGATTTGGCATAAAGCTTGATTTCTTGGGTATCGTTCGGCCGCGCCAGCAAAGCAACAGCGTATACGACCATCCTGAAATAATTGACTGTCAGCTTCTGTGACGTGAGTCGCCTCATTTTTGGAAGGGTCACACACACTGCAGGATCTTAATCTTTATAAAAGTGACAGCCTTCGCTGATTTGGGTCGACACAACCGCAGGACCGTTTGATGATTGGACAGAGTGAGTTAGTTAAAAGTATGTGAAGCATCCGATAGGTTCGTTTGAAAATCGACCGGTTGCGTGTGCGCTTTCGTCACTTGTTCTTGCGCTTCGTTTGTTCAAGGCTCTGAAGTAGAGTGCAGTACATACTAGGCTGAATACCACAGTCATAAAAATTTGGTGTCCTAACCATTGAGACAAGTTTCGACGGACCAGTAAGGTGGCATTTCTGGGGACTGATCACGGAAAGGGGGTAACGGCTACATTCGAGCTGATTTTTTTATCTGTGACGCATAACTGACATGCAATCCGACGAAAGCACGCGGGCTGAGGTACCGATGTAACTGTGAATGCTACTGATTAACTATGCGAGTGGTCTAGGGTTAGTGGCCATGCTCCGCCCTGCATCTGATGAAAGCCACTTTGCGGTGTTCGTTTTCTACTGTGTAATAGTCAATGAATATCCAGGAAAGTTCAAGACGACGCGCGAGTTCGGTTTTTAAAGACTATGTGCGTATGGGATGTCAACTTCCCTGTCCAATGTTTTGTAATTGCTCAGTTTGTGTTTTCTAATAAACGACTTCGCAGCGAAATTATTTCCTTTCGCCATCAGGTATCTCACAGCTGAATAGGAGCAGTCAAAATGTAAGGTCAGTTTCTAACTGAGGACTCCCAGATCCGCAGTTTTTTCGTTGAGCACTGAGCTTCTTCAATCTTAAAAGTTCTAGGTTTCGGACTGGTCACTAGTGCGGCACATAATCGACAGGTTGGACGTTATTTTTAAGGTGAAGGCAAAACTTCAAACATCTTTTTTCCGATGAGAGCGATCACAGTTTTCCACTTTTGAATGTGTGATTGACTCTGTGGAGAGACTACCGCTCGCCCAACGGGTTCCGGTCAGCCGAAACCCTATAGGAAGAATCTTTTTGACACGAGGAACTGGTTATCTAGGGACGTTCTCTATTAAAAGAAACATATTGCTTTACGCGACGGACGCTGAATTACGGCACGATAATCCAGTCATTCACATTGTCCTGAAGAAATCGGTATTCCTATGTGCGGTAACAAGACTTGTAAAAGAATCCAACTTCTCCGTAAAAAGCACCTGAGTTCAAACCCGTCACGAAGATACTACATCTTATCGTGGTGCGACGTCTTGCGTACACCCCTAACCCGTTGAGCTGTACTGGATAATGTCCATGCAGCTATGCGCAAAGTCCCTCCCGCCAGACTGGCCATTGGATAGAGATCTCCAAAAGAGTCTTCTGGGTCGCCAGTTATGTGGTTAGAACAGCCGTGATAACTTGCTATTTGAAACTTGGACAAATCGAGTAGTCGCACACCACCGGCCCCTGCATCGCACTCAGGTTTTAGAACCAACGTTTTCAGTTGAGGATCTTAATCGTCCTCCCGTACAGGTTTGGGCACTACCACAGTAGCCGAGCCCACAGACAACCAAAAATAGCACAAAAAACACACCATAACAGCCGGGTCGTCATATTCGCTGCATACGGCATGGCGAATAAGCAGAAACATGCTCTTCCACATTCCTTAACTCCTATGATGTCCCACTTGACAGTCAATTTTACATACATTCCGACTGTAGGCACATTAGTCCGGCACCTATGGACTTGATAGTACGCCAAAGAGATGCACAAAGGCCACTTAGCACAGACATACACACCATTTCAATGAGCACACACTTTAAAGTAAGATTTTTTGAACAGATCAGCCACCAGAATGCATCTTGGCGTCCTTCAGACATATCTGAAACTCGAGTACAAGATTCAGTTGCAGTCGCTGAGCGTACGGCACCCTCTCTAACTGGACGCCACAGACTACGAAATTCCAGTGGTCCTGTAGCGAATTGCACCAGTGTTGGTACAGCCCTAATTTCGCGAGGTGAGGATTCATCGCTCGGGTGGATATCTGTTTATAGTCAATTCCGTGTTGTCGAACATGCTACTTCGATAAAACTCGTGCTGCTTGAAATAGCATACGCTCCTTTTTTTGTCGTATCCATTTATGCTCCAACGAACTGTAGCTCTGATTCATCGAAAAACACCCTTTACCAATAACTGACCATCCTCTTGTCGACCATAAGGAGTCCGGAGAGTCATGAAAGCAGATTTTACTGTGCTTCTGTCCATAATAAACACACGTTGATGGTACGTATAGCACAAACGCCAAGCGAAAGGATAAGGGTGAACATCTTACGCAAGTTTTATCAACCACTAGCTGTTTCTCAGTCGTACTGAGTCTAGACGCAGTGGGTGCTGTTTTGCTAACTGGCGTCTCACTACCGCTGTGCAGTGTTGAAGTCAAATTAGCCACAATGTCATCAGCTACGAACAGCGTGGTTCATTCTTTGATTGGCGGTCATTTTGGACTACACATCACGCATTTGTCCGAAGTAGATTTTCATTAAACTTTTCCAGTAAACCCCAGAAACCTGACCCCAATTAAGAGGTAAAACTGTACAGCTGTAACACCCTTTTGGTACCCAGCTGCCACGCCACTCGAGGGAAGCACGAGGGCTGGGATACTCCAAGGTTACCCAATCCTAGACAGGGGAAGTCAAGAGGCAGAGGTCGGGTTCGAACCACGGACCTGTTGGTCAGTAAATTCGCGCTCTGACCACTTGAGCCATCTCGCCCCAAATTAAAAGGTGACATGTCCTCTGAAGCACAAGTTAGAGTTTACTAGAAGCTCACTATGCAGTGCATTACAAGTGGCCTCGTCTGAGGACACTGACGCAACTGAGATGAGACAATCACGGCTATGCGTGACATCGGGAAGTCTGCTTGTGGTGTTTCCGAGCCCATACACAGGCTCTGTTCGTCCAGCCTGGCAAGTGACTTGCAGACGCTTCCTTACTACATGGGCAGATATCATCACTGTGCAGTTGGGTGGTTCTCAAGTGCTGTAACCCTTTGGGCTCAAAGCACAGTTCGGTTGGGCGATCGATTAGACGACAGCTCAGACGTAGCCTGTGTGCGGACAGAAGGGTGTGATGGAATCATAAATTTCAAGAAATGGAGGAGACCAGTGTAACTGGGACAGAAGGAAAGTGCTTCAACTAATCCGTGACACAGGACCTAAAATGATTTCCATAGGTGTGCTAAACGAAACCTAGCATACGATAAACACCTGCTTGTAGATCATTGGGCTGAATATTTTCAACAACAGCTTAGTTCATCGTTTGTCTTGTGTCTACGACTTGCATTTGACTGGCTTGTGAGGTTAGATTGTCTCTCAGTTGATGGATTGCCAATGGGGGTTTCTACCTTGAACCGCCAATGGGTTGCTGGGCCAGATAGGCTTCTTTCAGCATTGTTCAAAGATGGAGGTAATCTTTGTGTTCCGAGTTGACTGGATTGTTCCTATGTACTTGCGAGAAAGAATATGGTCCATTGAAAACTAATCGCTGATAGTACCTGTGTTCAAAAAGGCACTCGAACCGATTATCTCACCCACAGGGATGTAAATCTCACGGACACTGGCTTTCCTTATATAGTGGCACCTGAGTTACAGGTTCCATAGCATTAATCAGAGTTTCGGCCTGAAAAGGGCTACCTCGACTTCAAGGATCCTTCCACTCTGTGGATAGATAGTCCTTCCAATTATTCTTGGTTGGAAGGGAATGCCCTTGATTTCGGTATACATTCTGGGTGTTTTGTATTTCCACACATCCGGTCGAGTTGGTGTGTGTATACTGTCTAAAAGTTTCCTCACAGACAGCGGGATTCATCAGGCCTGTCCTCCTTTTGCTCAACTGTGACATCGAATTCATCAAGGAATGCACAGTCCAAAGTATCTAGGCATCGAGATTACGTCTGGAGGGATAGACCAATGGACTTCCATTCTGCGCATGACAACAGCTGGTTGTTTGACTACTGTGTTCGCCGTGTTTCGACGTGCACCTTGTACCCTCAACTTGAAAAGTTTTACTTCAAGGTTTTTCGTACCCTAGTGTTCCTCTGGAACTTCGGAATGAGCGGCTGTTGATCGGTTCACATAGCAGCTACATAATAAGTGGTTGACCATAACAGATGATGGTGCGCACTATCAGTTCGCACGATACATTCTGCAACACCACCAGTTACCTCGCCAACCTGTTTCAACGGGACATTTGATCCTATTGGGACCTCTTGTTGGCTTCTTCTATGCACGCTAAGTAAGCTTTTACGACACACATCCTTAACGAAGAAAGCGCCACAGCTCTCTGGCCTTGGTTTTTCCGCATGAGTCGAAGCCCTTATGAGACATCTCTTCCAGGAATGTAGAAGTCGGAACAAGTCATTTGCTTCGCCTTTTCGAATCGTCTGCTCTTCAGAGATCCGCTTTTAGAGGGTACTTTTTTCTTGTAACCTGGAGCCAGTCGGCAACGCAAACAAAAGACGACAGGCTTCGGTTGATACGCCCAGCATGGACTAGACTGCGGCCGTATCTAGCATCTACCAACTCAAGAACCAACTGCAATGTGGTGCACTTTAAGCCTTTTCCCCTTTAGTGACCGAATAAGAAAAAGCCCCCCCCCCCGAAATAATAATCGTTCAGCAACCAGAAGTAAGCGTCAGAGTTCAGATACTGCCAAGTTATCCAAGCCTAGACATGAGTAGTCGAGATGACAGATTTGGATTCAAACCACGGACTCTCCGCACCTTAACCATTGATCTAAATCGAGCACCCGAAAGAAATAAGATAGAACCTTCCATAAAGTTTTATTGATCGCCGACAACACGGTGGAATAGGCACGGTCAAAATAGGGGGTGGGGATGGGAAAGGGAATATACACAAGCCTCCACACGTTCTGTTTTTAATGTCATAAGTTTTCGGCTTCCTATACACAAAAACTAACGGAGGGCCTTGTTACTGTAAGGAATTCGTGGACTGCGTTTCTGGAATTTTACCGGATTTCGTAGAAGCCAACACCGCTAAAGTGAAAGCCACCGTTGAGTCAGTTATCAATTCTGGTATGATTCCAGTGCAAAAAACTAGTTGTTCGTTCGATATAGACTGTATTTTGTCATCCAATATGGCGACAGGTTTCACCGCTATTGGACTTTCGACATTCTTCCACGTCAGCGTGAAACTTCTCGACTTTTATCTCCGTTTTTTTCATTTACTCAATCAAATCCAGCTCGGCATATGATTCGCAGCTACATCGACGGGTTGCAATAAAGAAACTGACGAAACCATTTGATGACAGCGAATACGCGAAACGGACTTATAGAGAGTTACGCATTTTGGCCCATGTTAGCCACGAAAATGTAAGTGCTGTGACTTCCTAGCTAAATTCTATTATACTGTCTATTCTACTATACTTTTACTAATGTGCTACACCATCGCCATACCATTGACACTGTTCATCTCCACGATTACCGCACCTTGTACTGACTCACCCTGTATCACATTGGGATGAATCGCCACTGCAATTAGTGGAACAATTTAGAACGTCGGCGTGTTATTCACTGAACCGGCCGTTGATACAGTGAAGGTACTTGCTACTCGTGAAATACTATCTTGAAGATTTCGAGTTTATGATATGTTGTAAACACAGAAGAGTTTCGGTCAGAAACGAAGCAGAGTGTCCACTTGTGATTGAGCTCCATGATTGATTGTTAGCGGTGATCAACTAACTAGAGGCTACATCATGATGATGGGGAATAGTTTGAAGGCTTTAAGGTGAAAGCGCAGGGGCGCGATTTTCTGCTGGACTTTGTGTACTTATGATTGATGTCAGCTAGTTAGCCCCGTGTAGTCGAGCTCAACAGTTTGGTTCACATCAAACAGCGTAACGAAACATCGGAGAAGTTACATGTATCGCTGCTATTGTCATTTTTGTTCCTAATCTGCCAAGAATAGTAGTAACAATCAGTGTATTCATCACATGTTCATGTAGATACTCGCAGTCCCTCACTAGAGGATGTACTTTTAATTTGGGAACTGTTTACTCTTTATTTTTGAGTGTATTTTATTGGGGAGTTCAGTTACATACGATGTGGTCTATATATGATATCTTCAAGGTGTCGCTAGAGATGATCACATCCGTATTGTTTACACGGAGCCTGCTAATCAACTCAGATCGGTACAGTACCGCAGTGGCTGAGGTTATCGCCACGCGACATCATGACCAGCTCAGTTGTCGGTAAAAGCGCTTTGTTCGCCTGTTGTACATGCCATGGTCCAACTCACCTGCCCCCATCTTGTGCTGAACACACAACCACAGTGGGGCGAGATGGCCCAAGTGGTCAGAGCGCGAATTTACTCACCGGAAGGTCCGTGGTTCGAACCCGACCTCTGCCTCTCGACTTACCCTGTCTAGGCTTGGGCAACCTGGCAGTATCCCAGCCCCCGTGCTGCCCACTCGGGTGGCATGGCAGTTAGGCGCCGAAAGGGTGATACAGCTGAACGACACAACCACAGTAATACCTGCATTGACAAATCCAGGTGATCCCACTGGTGACTTGAACCAGTCGTTCCTCGACAGGTAGCCAATGCCGTCTCTCACTCGACTGCCTGTTCCCATGCTCATCAGATTATGTTAAATACTGCTGCTCTCTTAGCCTTTGCAATTGTATGATTTGTTATTTATTCTGTTGCAGAACAACAGGAAACCCTATCTCCTCTGGAGTCCAAAAGGCACCATTCAATGACCTCATCCGGTCTTTCAGACTCAGACTCTCACGTGATCCGAATAGATTTTGAAAAATCACGCGCGTATGTGCAGTAATTCAAAAACACTCCTTCACGATAAGTTCACTTCAGGATCGCTCGTTTCGTTGCTTGCCGGGAGGTATTGCACTTCGGGGGACTTGAAGTCCCGCGTTGATTGTTCTTTCATCAATCAACCAAAGGATTGAATGAAGACCGATCACAACTTGCAACTGAACACCCTCCCAAAGAGTTTGTCCCGAAAAGTACGCAATCGACTGTAGTTGCCGACCAGCAGTCTGAGGATCTAACAACCCCGTTTAAGAGTAGACGGTACAATTAACAGGCGGCAAATATACTTTGTGTCCACTGAACTGAAGGTTACATTCAGCTCATACGCTCAGACAAGCGCTATCCTGATAGCCTCGAATGTGCATTGTGCCGGCGCACAGCAAAGGAATCACATGCCACCTCTTTGAACACTCACACTAACCCACCTATTCAGTCAATCGCCATACCGATAAAGTTTAGTTTGAGTGGTTGTAGCACCCCACTCAGCTCCCACTTTCTTGGACAGAATTAAAAAAAAGAAATCCGTATATTTTCTTACGAAAATGTGCTCGTTTGCAGCTATGCATACATTGATTGTTGCACCAATTTGGGTCCAAGCAGAGTCATGGGGAGCGAGATGGCTCAGTGGTTAGAGCGCGAGTCTACTGACCGGAAGGCCCTCGGTTCGAACTCGACCTATGCATCTCGACTTCTCCTGTTTAGGCTTGGGCAACCTGGCAGTATCCCAGCCCTCGTGCTTCCTTCGGGTGGCATGGCAGCTAGGCACCGGAAGGGTGTTACAGCTGAACGATTCCTCAATGAAGCCCAAATCTTCGGGATCTCATCTGACTTCAGTATCTCAACTAGGTGCGTGACTACTGTTTCTGTCAGTAGACAAGCAGCTACGGACACTCTTTCCCATTTGTTCCACACGCCACTTCCCTGGACTGTTGTTGTACACCTGCTGACTGAAATCCAACAGCTGCCGAGGTAACAATGTTCAACGTCCACCGAATAGTGATGGAGTGTCGTCTCTTTTCCATTCCATTGAACGCTAACTGCGAACAGGTACCTCAATCCGACTCGACTGCGGAAATCCGCACTCTCAAAGGATTCAAGGCGCATAATACGACGTGCTTCCCGATTACTCCCCACACATCCGTCAGGCGGTGAGGTCAATTTCTATTCTATCACCAGTTCGCTCAATCAGCTTTCCTCCCTCCCAATCGAGCTGCACCTATTAAGTTTTTATCACCTTTTCTCGAGAACAGCCCGTTAATGAAGAACTTCGCCGCAATCAGTCACGCCCATTCGCTAGGTCGTCAGAAAGCCGTTCGTTCGTCATTTACCTTAGCAATAGAGATAAAACGGTACACCACACAGTTGCAGAAAACCGTGCACCGTAAGATTTTGATAACCGAAACAAACAAGTTAAAAATATCTTTGCACGCAGTCGGCAGTTGCTTTTGTGCATCTACTATCTGGAGGCTGCTTAGGACTGCGACCGTTCCTGAAGTTCGTTTCAATTTACTTTGATCGGGGAAAAGTAGCAAGACAGGAGTAATCATTCCGAAACCCGATGATGTAATTAATTCGCACTTTCACGTTTTTTCTATACTTACCCTGGCCATACGCATCCAGTGGAACAGTGAAAGCGCACAACGATGGCAAAAAATGTGAAACAGACATCACTGTAAGCAAAACTAGGCAGGAAAAAACGGAAAATGGCATAATTAGTTTCCGTGCTGTTGGTGAACTGGAAGACGAGAAAACGCTGCAACCGAATTCGTAAACGGCAAACAGTTTGTCACTTGGTCTAATTTCCCTCTAAATAAGCTCTGCCAGAAACCTAACATTCACCTCGAAAGAAACGCTGGTCTGAGCCACATACATGCCTCCGTGACCGCTTTGAATATGAACTGCAGTCCACTAGAATTAATAAAAAAATAATCGTTCAGCCGTAACACCCTTCCGGTGCCTAGCTGCCATGCCACCCGAAGGAAGCACGAGGGCTGGGATACTGCCAGGTTGCCCAAGCCTAGACAGGGGAAGTCGAGAGGCAGAGGTCGGGTTCGAACCACGGACCTTCCGTAAATTGAGTAAATTCGCGCTCTAACCACTTGAGCCATCTCGCCCAGTCCACTAGAATACCCGAAAAATAAAAAATACTTGAAACTACTCACCGCATTCGAAGCGGTCATGAATCCGGCGGATTGGAGTTATTCACCGGTGCAGAATCCACACTAGTCTCCGAGCGAAATTCAAGCATTTGCATCAGCTGTTGAATTTCCACCACTGAAGCCCGCCGCATCGCGCGTAGCTCATCCAGACCCTGGATGTCCACACCATCCAGCTCCAAGATGTACTGCTCCAGTGTTTCCATCAGACGTATATAGTCTTTATCCGCTGGAGTTCCTATTAAATGGTGCATAACAGAAACAAACTCTTGAGAAATGCGCGATTGAAAGCCTCCGAAAATCATCTAATTGAGGTAAGACAAAACTGTGATAACGGCTGCTTCGCATGTGAAATCGTGGTGATTTCGTCCGACAACCGTACTGACTGAGACTAAGTCGGTTTGCGGTTAGTGTGAAGACGACCAACTGAATGTCTGCTCAAGTCAATTTCACCCAATTAATGCACTTTTACTTGACCATCTAAAGTGAAAGGATTAAGTTCAGAAATAGTTCGCTAATTAGGACAATCGGATTTCTGTGACTTTCAACTTTAATCGGATTCGTCACCACGAGTTGGACAAAAACTCAATTTGTTCAGCTGATCGTTCGACTTCTTATCAAAATAACAACAACGTGCTCGAAATGTGACAGCGACTGGAGAAGCAATCACACAGAAAGTAGCTGGGCATTAATAGAAACAACGTGTTCGCGCGCTGTGGATTGGCGGATCGCCCGTGGAGGAAACTTTTTTAAAATTTAGATGCCTAGCTACTGTGTCACTAGAAGGAAGTACGAGGGACAAGATACTATCAAGCTGCCCAAGCCATAACAGGAACAGTCGAGGTGCCGAGGTTGGGTTCGAACCACGGACCCTCCGGTTGGTAATTTCGCGCCTTAACCACTAGGCTACCTCGAACTCAATTCTTTGACTACGACAGTTCTGTAACCCTGGACCGCTGGTCTGCCACGTACCAAGCACACGGTTTAGCGCTTGTACTCTAATTCCAATTACGAAGCAACCCATTGCTTGTATTTTTGCTTTCTGTAAGCAGTTGGATGACGTATGACCTCACGTTCGCATTACAGCACCAGTGTGGCGTTTGCACTGTCTGCTTCATTGCTGAGACTAGGACATTTTCTATTGAGCATTGTTCGCGGTCATCCTCACCTGGCTATTCAGGCCTTGATGAAGAGGTCATACACCTAACATCCCGTGGGAGCCAGGAGTGAATTGGGTGCCAAATCGTTCAGCTATAGCACCCGTTCGGTGCCCAACTGCCACCCGAAGGTTGCACGAGGGCTGGGATAATGCCAGGTTACCCAAGCCTAGACAGGGGAAGTCGAGAGGCAGAGGTCGGGTTCGCACCACGGACCTTCCGGTCAGTAAATTCGCGCTTTAACCACTTGGGCCGATAGACAATTGTGGGATGGTTTAGAAAATTCAACCAATCTGAAGATGTCACTGAAAAAAATCAACACCAGATTACGTCATCTGACAAGTACGGTCATACAGCTTTCCAGGTTGAAGGGTGGAATAAGTGCGACAGCCTGCTCTCTAAAAGTGATCGCTTTACGCCAACTGCCGCTGTCTTGCTGTCAGGCTTTTTTCAGCCAAACGCTTTGGTTGGTGACCATAATACTCTTCTTGTCTAGGTTTGGGTATGTTGGCGGTATCTGAGCCCACATACAGCTGGTGGTATTTAAGCGTCAGCATTTGTTACAGATGGAATGTTGTCGATGGTGATGATGACACAAGGAACACGTCACAAGGAGGACACCAATATCTTAAATTAATGACTGAAACCAGTCTAGACAATCGTCCTTAAGCCAGGTCGAGATGCACAACCTCATGTGCCCGCGGGTTCCACATCTGTCTACAGCAACTTGACCTGTCCTGTCCATAACCAGAGAAGCCCAAAAAAGCTGCCCTTCCAACCGTCAGATGGACCAGGACGATATTTCAGGAATGTCGAATTTCGTCCCTTGTTAACGTCAAAGAAATGTGCGTCACCAAAAATCGTTCAGCTGTAGCACCCTTTCGGTGCCTAACTGCCATGACACCCGAAGGTTGCACGAGGGCTGGGATACTGCCAGGTTGCCCAAGCCTAGACAGGGGAAGTCGAGGGGCAGAGGTCGGTTTCGAACCACGGACCTTCTGATCAGTAAATTCGCGCTCTAACCACTTGAGCCATTTCGTCCCAACTCTCACTTCGTTTACATATAAAGCCCGGAGTTTTTTTTCGTTTGCACTCACTACACACCCTAGTGTATGGCTAAGTGAGTCAATAAAGTTACCCACTACACCAGATTACCAAGACCTAGATCGGAATTTGTTGCCCGATGTCCGCATACCTCAGTATGGAAACTCAGTACTCCTGCTTGGACAAAACAAGATCAGGAAAGATACGCCATAGTCACTCGTGATGTGGAAACTACAATCGACACGCGAATGAAAGAGCCACGTAGGATAGCTCGTTGATTCGTGCGGGCGACCTGGAATAGGCTGAGCTGTGTGGGTTTCCGTCCCAATCAGCTGCTGTTTAGAGTGTGGGTAGCCCGTGTTCAACAGTTGACTGAGAAATGCCGCAGTTTCAGTTGAAAACTCAGTCCAGTGAGCAAAGCCAATTTATGCTGAGAATCCGAGAAGCATTTCATGATTGCTTTGGTCGCTGAGAGTCATCAGTAGCCAAAAGTTCGCAGTTCACGAATCCGAAGAAGATTCAAACCCACGACCGTTCGGTTAGTGGCTGAGCGCTATTCGTCAAGGGCCAAGAGAGGCTGAATAGTAGTGTGTTTAAATCGCACTTGCACAGGGTATAGAGCTACCATACTTCACGCGAAGCGACGCGGTATTGACTGGCCCCTTGGGCGAGGACTTCTCAAGGAGGTCGAAGGATGAGGGGTACTATATCCTGTTTAATTGCTGAAGACCTATACGTGGTCGAATAATATAGCACCCATCTAATGACCGTAAATCGCTGGTTCTAATCTCCCTAGAGATTCGTGAGACGCACACTATTGGCGATTCCTGACAAAGTTGGAACAGCTTTACAACGTTCCTCGGCCTTTCGGAGCGCGCTGCCTTCGCTTGCACAAATAAATTTTCGGCCAGAACTTTCAAATCTGTCCATCTCCTATCAATCCTGGAGCGTTGGGATGATCCGTCCAGCACGATTGCTGGAAGATACGAAAACATTAATGTAGTGGAAATCTTCTGGACCGCGAACAGAACAAGGATGGTGCAACTACTAGCCACGCCTGCCTGGATTGTCAACAAAGGGCAATGCACAGTGCCTACCGGACATGCGGTAGAGTTAACTATCAAAATTTTCGAAAACGCCGTGTACAACAGTGGGCGATTGGCATCCCAGGTGGACCTTTCAGCAAACGGTTGTTGAGCCGTTAGACGTCTGCATAGGATTGGTATGCTACTGTTGACACCGAATTGATGAAAACATGGGACCGGAGAATAAGATTGACGAGAAAACCCGCCGTTGGCTGCTCCGCGATGAACATATAACATATCCGCCAACCAGATAAGAGCATCACCGTACAATCGATCAGTCGGGAGGCATTGAAAAGCGCTAGTAAAAGAACTTTTGTGACAACTAGAAACTGGATGATGAACGTAACCTAATAACCCGCAACTATGTGGCCATAAGTAAGACGTGCTTAGTTTGAGGTAAACTGGAAACAAGACAGTCTTTTGAAAGGACACACCACCGGAAATAACTAGCTCTTGGTCAAGATGGTTTCATTCGCACTGCAAGTGAGAGAAAAGCATGCAACCGGGGGTATGGCTGACGTCATATTGACCGTCTCTCGCAAGTTGCAAAACCTAGGTGTCTTCAACCAGGAAGGACAGGAGTTCGGAAGTGTACAGCAGATCACGCAAATGGGCATCTATATCACTTCCATATTACCTTGTAAGGAGGTTCCAACTGACTCCTTGTGACTCCGTTATTCTGCTGCAAGGCTCAGAACATGCAGGGCCACCTAACAAACTTGGGACTCATGGTATGATCAACAAGGAGACCATCTTTGATATGTGCAGCTTTTCCCGACAGGAAGAGCGGTGTGCGACCATACAGTGAGGTAGGCTCAGGCTCTACGTGAAGCATTGTACGAACCCAATTTTAACAAAGTGATGCCACTGTCCAAAAAAACAAACACTGCGGAAACAGTTTCAGTGAGCGGCAACTACCTACATAAGGGTCTCATGAAACAAAAACACATAAACGTGGGTTGAAGAAAGAACGATAAAAACATCCCAGTAACAGATATGCATGCATTTACCATGGAAATTTTCAATCTCCGGCTGTAAAAGTCGGGCCTTCCGAATAACATTTGTGACCAGCTGTGCATATCTATTCACCTCATTGGGTTCTCCATCCTGAAATAGACCAGAAATAACTTTTCCGACTCAGACGGTCAACTCACTTGTCTACTGAGAACCTGATCCTGGTCACTGCTACTACTGCTCTTGGACGGTACATAGAGTTGGCCTGTGACTGGGTGCTTCCAGTGTGTTGTTTTGGTGTTATGATCAACAAAATAAAACCTCCTAGTGCTCGGGTCGAGGCGGGCTTCCCAGCCCTCTGGAAGCGGTTCCATTAGGCAGAAGTATTATTGTAATCACAACAGCTGTTCACGAATACAGTTGATAGGCCATAGGTCAACGATCGCAGCCAAATGAGTTTCCAACAGACCTAAAGGAAACCGGAAGCAAAACTGAGTTAATTAAGGGTATGACGACATTAAACCTAGTAGTGTCGGAATATCCTGTCATCATAGCTAGGTTACACGCGACTCTCAGGTGGATGAAAACTCACAGGAAATACAACGAACCTGGAAGACAAATCGTCGTAATAGTCGTTCAGCAGTAACACTCTTTCGGTGCCAACCTGCCATGCCACCAGAAGGAAGCACGAGGACTGGGATACTGACAGTTTGCCCAAGCATAGACAGAAGTCGAGATGCAGAGGTCGGGCTCGAACTACGGGCCTTTCGGTATGAAAATCCGCGCTCTAACCACTGAGCCATCTCGTCCCGTCCTAGAAACGAGTACACTGTTACCTATCCCTTCCCTGACGGAGTATGACAGTTGGGCGCCAGCATTTACTGCCGGCGCAGTGCTCACTATGATGAGGGTTTAATTGTTACTACATTTAGTCCATGGTGTACGATGTCCGAGTACACGGACATAGTGCCCAGAGTGGCCAACGATACAACCTACGGGTGGTGTAGGATAGGCGAATATAGTTTTCGGGAGCTTTACTGACCACAGTCTTCTGCTCACTGTGCACGAGGATGTCCGAATGTTTTGACACTGGACCTTATGGCTGTGGGGGTTCGTATACCTCTACTGCCCATTGGGCATCTTGACACCCGCAGAGTTTCTCATATCAGGTTGGGGATTGAAACAGGCAAGGCGACTTGTTCCTTAAAAAGTTCGTACTACTATAATAGCAGTAATATGCCGGCACCCACCCGCTGCTATATGGCCAGGCTTTTGAACCAAAGGCCATAATTTAGGACCCTAACCATCCTCCTTTCTAGGTGCAAGTGCCCTGGTAGTATTCCAACACCGCATCTAGGTATTCTTTTGCAACGGTCTAAGGGCTCGTTGTGGTTGCTGATGACATAAACGCTGCTAAGGCCCTCTTGGGAGGTCGTATTGTGTTAAATACGAGACACAGGGACAACGGAGAGCACCTACTGCAGACGTGTGCCGATCATAGGGAGTTCCTTTTCAGTAGCAACTTCCTGAACAGCGGAAGTCGCTTGACAACATGATGCCCACCAATGAACCAGCCCCGAATCCAAAAAATAGATCGCATTGCCACTAGTTACCGGTGGTGAGGGTCAACAACTGTCTACCACTCCTGAAATACCTAAGTGGACTAACTAATAACAAGTCTGCCGGTGATTTTCACTGCGCCTATCAAATAACGCAAAACACACCTTGTTTGGCCGTTGAGGAGCTCGTGGACCTCGAAATCAGACCTGTCGGAACTGGCTCTCAAACGCCTGTTGAGTGGTCCGATGTCGGATATTAAAGGCCACTGGAAACAGATATCGGAAGCTGTACTTGCTACCAGTGTAACGGTAGATACTACTG